>SZWC01020912.1:8954-23900 GCA_023375785.1 Penium margaritaceum
TCAATGCACAGTGACCAACCAAAGTATGCATATGTCACTGAACATGACGAACAAATTTCACTTCATGTGGTCAACGTTGAAAACACATAACACGAGTCACAAATGGTCAGAGGGGAAAACAATGGGTTGGGAAGCCTATGTATTGGCTAGAAAGGACAAAGAACTTCAATACGTAGTCGCACGGTGTGGCTAATATGCACACCAAACAATCAAGAGAGGCATATGTCACTGATCATGACCAGAGAATTTCAATATTGGTGGTCAACGTTGACCAACCATAACACGAGTCACAAACGGTCAGAAGATGAAACAATGCTATGAGAATATCGGTTCTCAACTATCAAGTACAATGACCTTCAGTCAGTAGTAGCGCGGTGTGGCTACCATGCACAATGACCGACCAAAGTAGGCATGTTTAGTACCTTTGACCAAAGAAATCCGCTGTGTGTGGTCCACGTTGACAACTCATAATACGAGTCACAAATGGTCAGAGGGGGGAACAATGGTTTAGGAACACCACGTATCACATAGCAAGCACAAGGGGCTTCAATACGTTGTGGCACGGTGTGGGGACCATGCACGATGACCAACCAAAGTAGGCATATGTCACTGACCATGACCAAATAATGTCACTAAGTGTGGTAAACTTTGACAACTCACAACACGAGTCACAAATGGTCAGGGTGGAAGGTAATGGTTTGTGAATACTAGTTATCTACTAGCAAGTACAAATACCTTCAATATGTAGTGGCACAATGTGGCTTCAATGCACAGTGACCAACAAAAGTATGCATATGTCACTAACCATGACGAACAAATTTCACTTCATGTGGTCAACGTTGAAAACGCATAACACGAGTCACAAATGGTCAGAGGGCAAAACAATGGATTGGGAAGCCTATGTATTGGCTAGAAAAGGATAAAGAACTTCAATACGTAGTCGCACGGTGTGGCTAATATGCACACCAAACAATCAAACTAGGCATATATCACTGATCATGACCAGAGAATTTCAATATGGGTGGTCAACGTTGACCAACCATAACACGGGTCACAAACGGTCAGGAGGGGAAACAATGCTATGAGAATATCGGTTCTCAACTACCAAGTACAATGACATTCAGTCGGTAGTAGCGCGGTGTGGCTACCATGCACAATGACCGACCAGATAGGCATATTTACTGCCTTTGACCAAAGTAATCCGCTGTGTGTGGTCCACGTTGACAACTCATAATACGAGTCACAAATGGTCAGAGGGGGAAACAATTGTTTGGGAACATCACGTATCACATAGCAAGCACAAGGGGCTCCAATGCGTTGTGGCACGGTGTGGGGACCATGCAGGATGACCAACCAAAGTAGGCATATGTCACTGACCATGACCAAACAATGTCACTAAGTGTGGTAAACTTTGACAACTCACAACACGAGTCACAAATGGTCAGGGTGGAAGGTAATGGTTTGTGAATACTAGTTATCTACTAGCAAGTACAAATACCTTCAATATGTAGTGGCACAATGTGGCTTCAATGCACAGTGACCAACCAAAGTATGCATATGTCACTAACCATGACGAACAAATTTTACTTCATGAGGTCAACGTTGAAAACGCATAACACGAGTCACAAATGGTAATAGGGGAAAACAATGGATTGGGAAGCATATTTATTGGCTAGAAAGGACAAAGAACTTCAATACGTAGTGGCACGGTATGGCTAATATGCACACCAAACAATCAAACTAGGCATATGTCACTGATCATGACCACAGAATTTCAGTATGGGTGGTCAACGTTGACCAACCATAACACGAGTCACAAACGGTCTGGACAGGAAACAATGCTATGGGAATATCGGTTCTCAACTACCAAGTACAACGACCTTCAGTCAGTAGTAGCACGGTGTGGCTACCATGCACAATGACCGACCAAAGTAGGCATATGTACTGCCTTTGACCAAAGAAATCCGCTGTGTGTGGTCAACGTTGACCAACCATAACACGAGTCACAAACGGTCAGGACAGGAAACAATGCTATGGGAATATCGGTTCTCAACTACCAAGTACAACGACCTTCAGTCAGTAGTAGCACGGTGTGGCTACCATGCACAAAGACCGACCAAAGTAGGCATATGTACTGCCTCTGACCAATGAAATCCGCTGTGTGTGGTCAACGTTGACAACTCATAATACGAGTCACAAATGGTCAGAGGGGGAAACAATGGTTTGGGAACACCAAGTATCACATAGCAAGCACAAGGGGCTTCAATACGTTGTGGCACGGTGTGGAGACCATGCACGATGACCAACCAAAGTAGGCATATGTCACTGACCATGACCAAATAATGTCACTAAGTGTGGTAAACTTTGACAACTCACAGAACGAGTCACAAATAGTCAGGGTGGAAGGTAATGGCCTGTGAATACTAGTTATCTACAAGCAAGTACAAATACCTTCAATATGTAGTAGCACAATGTGGCTTCAATGCAAAGTGACCAACCAAAGTATGCATATGTCACTGAACATGACGAAAGAATTTCACTTCATGTGGTGAACGTTGAAAGCGCATAACACGAGTCACAAATTGTCAAAGGGGACAACAATGGGTTGGGAACACTAGTTATCAACTAGGAAGTGCAAAGACCTTCAACAAGCAGTGGCACGGTATGGCTAGCGTGCACAGTGATCAACCAAAGGATGCATACGTCACTGACTATGACCGAATAAGTCCACTATGTGTGGTCAACATTGACAACTCATAACACGAGTCACAAATGGTCAGAGAGAGAGACAATGGTTTGGGAAGCCTATGTATTGACTAGAAAGGACAAAGAACTTCTATACGTAGTGGCACGGTGTGGCTAATATGCACACCAAACAACCAAACTAGGCATATGTCACTGATCATGACCACAGAAGTTGAATATGGGTGGTCAACGTTGACCAACCATAACACGAGTCACAAATGGTCAGAGAGAGAGACAATGGTTTGGGAAGCCTATGTATTGACTAGAAAGGACAAAGAACTTCTATACGTAGTAGCACGGTGTGGCTAATATGCACACCAAACAATCAAACTAGGCATATGTCACTGATCATGACCACAGAAGTTGAATATGGGTGGTCAACGTTGACCAACCATAACACGAGTCACAAATGGTCAGAGAGAGAGACAATGGTTTGGGAAGCCTATGTATTGACTAGAAAGGACAAAGAACTTCTATACGTAGTAGCACGGTGTGGCTAATATGCACACCAAACAATCAAACTAGGCATATGTCACTGATCATGACCACAGAAGTTGAATATGGGTGGTCAACGTTGACCAACCATAACACGAGTCACAAATGGTCAGAGGGGTAAACAATGGTTTGGGAACACCAAGTATCACATAGCAAGAACAAGGGGCTTCAACACGTTGTGGCACGGTGTGGAGACCATGCACGATGACCAACCAAAGTACGCATATGTCAGTGACCATGACCAAATAATGTCACTGAGTGTGGTAAACTTCGACAACTCACAACACGAGTCAGACATGGTCAGGGTGGAAGGTAATGGTTTGTGAATACTAGTTATCTACTAGCAAGTAAAAATACCTTCAATATGTAGTGGCACAATGTGGCTTCAATGCACAGTGACCAACCAAAGTATGCATATGTCACTGAACATGACGAACAAATTTCACTTCATGTGGTCAACGTTGAAAACGCATAACACGAATCACAGATGGTCAGAGGGGAAAACAATGGGTTAAGAAGCCTATGTATTGGCTAGAAAGGACAAAGAAATTCAATACGGAGTCGCACGGTGTGGCTAATATGCACACCAAACAATCAAACTAGGCATATGTCACTGATCATGACCAGAGAATTTCAATATGGGTGGTCAACGTTGACGAACCATAACACGAGTCACAAACGGTCAGGAGAGGAAACAATGCTATGAGAATATCGGTTCTCAACTACCAAGTACAATCACGTTAAGTCAGTAGTAGCGCGGTGTGACTACCATGCACAATGACCGACCAAAGTAGGCATATTTACTACATTTGACCAAAGAAATCCGCTGTGTGTGGTCCACGTGACAACTCATAATACGAGTCACAAATGGTCAGAGGGGGAAACAATGGTTTGGGAACACCACGTATCACATAGCAAGCGCAAGGGGCTTCAATACGTTGTGGCACGGTGTGGAGACCATGCACGATGACCAACCAAAGTAGGCATATGTCACTGACCATGACCAAATAATGTCACTAAGTGTGGTAAACTTTGACAACTCACAACACGAGTCACAAATGGTCAGGGTGGAAGGTAATGGTTTGTGAATACTAGTTATCTACTAGAAAGTACAAATACCTTCAATATGTAGTGGCACAATGTGGCCTCAATGCAAAGTGACCAATCAAAGTATGCATATGTCACTAACAATGACGAACAAATATCACTTCATGTGGTCAACGTTGAAAACGCATAACACGAGTCACAAATGGTCATAGGGGAAAACAATGGATTGGGAAGCCCATGTATTGGCTAGAAAGGACAAAGAACTTCAATACGTAGTGGCACGGTATGGCTAATATGCACACCAAACAATCAAACTAGGTATATGTCACTAATCATGACCACAGAATTTCAATATGGGTGGTCAACGTTGACCAACCATAACACGAGTCACAAATGGTCAGGACAGGAAACAATGTTATGGGAATATCGGTTCTCAACTACCAAGTACAACGACCTTAAGTCAGTAGTAACACAGTGTGGCTACCATGCACAATGACCGACCAAAGTAGGCATATGTACTGCCTCTGACCAATGAAATCCGCTGTGTGTGGTCAACGTTGACAACTCATAATACGAGTCACAAATAATCAGAGGGGGAAACAATGGTTTGGGAACACCAAGTATCACATAGCAAGCACAAGGGGCTTCAATACTTTGTGGCATGGTGTGGATACCATGCATGATGACCAACCAAAGTAGGCATATGTCACTGACCATGACCAAATAATGTCACTAAGTGTGGAAAACTTTGACAACTCACAGCACAAGTCACAAATGGTCAGGGTGGAAGGTAATGGCTTGTGAATACTAGTTATCTACTAGCAAGTACAAATACCTTCAATATGTAGTGGCACAATGTGGCTTCAATGCACAGTGACCAACCAAAGTATGCATATGTCACTGAACATGACGAAAGAATTTCACTTCATGTGGTGAACGTTGAAAGCGCATAACACGAGTCACAAATGGTCAAAGGGGAAAACAATGGGTTGGGTACACTAGTTATCAACTAGGAAGTACAAAGACCTTCAACAAGCAGTGGCACGGTATGGCTAGCATGCACAGTGATCAACCAAAGGATGCATACGTCACTGACTACGACCGAATAACTCCACTATGTGTTGTCAACATTGACAACTCATATCACGAGTCACAAATGGTCAGAGGGAGAGACAATGGTTTGGGAAGCCTATGTATTGACAAGAAAGGACAAAGGACTTCAATACGTAGTGGCACGGTGTGGCTAATATGCACACCAAACAACCAAACTAGGCATGTGTCACTGATCATGACCACAGATTTTCTATACGGGTGGTCAACGTTGACCAACAACAACACGAGTCACAAACGGCCAGGACAGTAAACAATGCTATTGGAATATCGGCTCTCAACTACCAAGTACAACGACCTTCAGTCAGTAGTAGCACGGTGTGGCTACCATGCACAATGACCGACCAAAGTAGGCATATGTACTGCCTTTGACCAAAGAAGTCCGCTGTGTGTGGTCAACGTTCACAACTCATAATACAAGTCACAAATGGTCAGAGGGGTAAACAATGGTTTGGGAACACCAAGTATCACATAGCAAGCACAAGGGGCTTCAACACGTTGTGGCACGTTGTGGAGACCATGCACGATGACCAACCAAAGTAGGCATATGTCACTGACCATGACCAAATAATGTCACTAAGTGTGGTAAACTTTGACAACTCACAACACAAGTCACAAATGGTCAGGTTGGAAGGTAATGCTTTGTGAATACTAGTTATCTACTAGCAAGTACAAATACCTTCAATATGTAGTGGCACAATGTGGCTTCAATGCACAGTGACCAACCAAAGTATGCATATGTCACTGAACATGACGAACAAATTTCACTTCATGTGGTCAACATTGAAAATGCATAACACGAGTCACAAATGGTCAGAGGGGAATACAATGGGTTGGGAAGCCTATGTATTGGCTAGAAAGGACAAAGAACTTCAATACGTAGTCGCACGGTGTGGCTAATATGCACACCAAACAATCAAACTAGGCATATGTCACTGATCATGACCAGAGAATTTCAATATGGGTGGTCAACGTTGACCAACCATAACACGAGTCACAAACGGTCAGGANGAAATCCGCTGTGTGTGGTCAACGTTGACAACTCATAATACGAGTCACAAATGGTCAGAGGGGGAAACAATGGTTTGGGAACACCAAGTATCACATAGCAAGCACAAGGGGCTTCAATACGTTGTGGCACGGTGTGGAGACCATGCACGATGACCAACCAAAGTAGGCATATGTCACTGACCATGACCAAATAATGTCACTAAGTGTGGAAAACTTTAACATCTCACAGCACAAGTCACAAATGGTCAGGGTGGAAGGTAATGGCTTGTGAATACTAGTTATCTACTAGCAAGTACAAATACCTTCAATATGTAGTGGCGCAATGTGGCTTCAATGCACAGTGACCAACCAAAGTATGCATATGTCACTGAACATGACGAAAGAATTTCACTTCATGTGGTGAACGTTGAAAGCGCATAACACGAGTCACAAATGGTCAAAGGGGAAAACAATGGGTTGGGTACACTAGTTATCAACTAGGAAGTACAAAGTGTTAAAAAGTGCCCCTGCCATGGTTGACGTTTGCCGTTTTCCTGGTCCGACCACTAGAGAGTGGTTGGATGTCCAATCTGATTGCAGATTTGGACTCCTTGGATTTTGCCATGCGATTTCAAGCTTTCAGTTGCTCAATTTGGTTGAGAATTCAGAAAGTTAGCCCTACCCAAAGTTTGGGTGGTGAGGCGGGTGGAATCTGGTACCCGTCCGGGGTGACGGGATACTCCACCGCCGGTGGTCCGTGTTCAGCTCCAACTGGCTCCATAGACCCCACGGCCCTAGAGGAAGCAACCAGGGAGGTCCCCTGGACCAGGTCGAGCCGCCCTTTGACTTGTCNAGCCGTCGTCGGCTCGTGTCGGAGACGACTCACGTCGGCGGCAGCCAAAGGCGGCTCCACCAAGGGTTGCTTGGATGGGCGTAGCAGGGGTTATACTGCTCCGTTTTGGGCGTGCTTGGATGCGTTGGAAAGCTCAGATCACAGGCTATAAGACTCTGATGTAGTCTCACCAAAAAAACTAACCATTAATGATTCGCAGCCCTTCTCAGTTTCCGCAATCTGTGTTCTGCCAGAATTCTGCACTTGGTGTTGTGGCGACCCAAAGCACACACCTTCCTTGGAAGTCTCTTTGCACTAAGAAGCCGTGCACACTCAGGCAGTTCAGGGTACGCCAGGACAGCATTCCTGACAAAGGGTTATGGGCCCACACCCCTGACCTGCCTACCAAGACGTTCATGGCTTCCGCAACACACGGGAGTGTCGCTCCGGGCGACGTCGCTGTCGCACTCTGAGACTGTCCTTCGCAGAAGTTCAACATGGCGCAGAAGCCGGAGTCCTCGCCCATTCAAAAGTACATGGGCGGCCCTGGATTTGGGCTGTGGCGTTGGCATTTGGAGATCTACCTCACGCACAAGGGACTGCTGGAGCTTATGAAGGGCACGGAGGTTCAAGATGCGAGCGCAACGGACGAGGAGAAGAAGGCCTTCGCGAAGAAGAACACGGAGGCGCTGATGCTTCTCTTGTCGGCGCTGCATGAATCTCAGTGGGGCTACATCCACGGCTGTGAGTTGGCAGCCGACGCGTGGAAGAAGCTCTGAGCCATTCACCAATCAACATCACTAGCCAACAAGATCTTCGCAATAAAGCGACTCTTGATGGTGAGGATCGAGGAGGGTGAGGATGTCATTTCTGCCATGCAGCAGATCGAGTCTCTTGCCTCACAATGCAATGATGTGGGGTGGAAGATTGACACGAAGATGCAAGCGATGGCGCTCCTCATGGCTGTACCCGACAGTTGGAGCCCTCTCATCACCGTGCTAGGAGGTTGGGAGGAGGATAAACTCACCTACGGCGCAGTCGCCGAGTACATCCGCAACGAGGTGCACCGTCGGAGCGGTGGCGAGACCTCATCATCCTCAACTGCCGTGGTCACCAAAACGCACGGTGGCAGCAGCAGCGGCAAGCGAGGCGGCGGTAAGGGCGGCGGCAAGAAGGGTGCCAAGAGGGGTGCATGCCATAACTGTGGCAAGGAAGGCCATTGGGCCAAGGAGTGCCCGGAGGAGGCGCAGTCCGGCGGCAAGGGCGCCAAAGGCAAGAAGGCGCTCCTCAACGGCACAAGGAACCACGACCTGAAGGGGGCCAACCGGCGGTGCCTCGACNGAGGAGCATACCCAAGTCGAGAAGGTGGGGTTCATCAACTACACCAAGTCTGCAAAGTCCATGGTGACCGCCAATGACAAGGTCGAACCTGCGGCCGGCCAAGGTGACGTGGACATAGAGGTGGTGGTTGGTGGTAAAAAGGTGCAATGTGTTATCCAAAGTGTGCAACATGTCCCCGGCCTGGCTGACATTTTGAGTGTGAGCCGCTTGACAGACAAGGGGTATGAAGTGCTCTTCCGCAGGAAAGGTGCAGTCGTGCGGATGGACGGCGGTGGCCAGGTTGTGCTCGAGGCCAAGCGCGAGGGAGGTCTCTACATCGTTGAGACCAAGGTCATCCCCTCGGCAACAGACGCAGCAGACCCGCCAGCACGAGTCGTCAACCTCGCTAAAGGCGGGGGAGCAGACCTGCAGCTGTGGCATCGGCGGCTGGGGCATTCGTCGCCCGCAGTCGTGCAAGAGATGGCGAAGCGCGACATGGTTCGCGGCCTCAACATCACCGATGCAGCTGACGCAGCAGCAGATTCCGCAGAGCACAAGTGCGAGCCTTGCATCGTGGGCAAGGCGAAGCGCAAGCCGTTTGAAGACGGACAACGGCGGGCCGAGAACCTACTTGAGGTCGTGCACAGTGATGTGTGCGGACCTATCAAGACGCCGTCCATTGGGGGCGCGCGGTACTTCGTCACCTTCATTGACGATTGCAGCAGAAAACTCTACGTCTACTTCATGAAGCGGAAGAGCGATGTGCTGGACCGGCTAAAGAAGTACGTCGCAGCGGTGGAGAGGTAGACTGGCCGCAAGGTCAGAGCGCTACGCAGCGACAATGGCGGCGAGTACGTGGGCTGCGGAGGGTGGCTGAAGGAGCAGGGGATTGAGTGGCAGCCGACCACTCCGTACACACCTCAGTCAAATGGTGTGGCGGAGCGTGCGAACCAGACGCTACTCACCATGGCGCGGACGATGCTCGTGGACGCTAAACTGCCACGGAGCCTGTGGGCCGAGGCCGTGAGTACGGCGTGCTACATCACCAACCTCACCCCAACAGCAGTGCTGAAAGGGAAGGGCGGCTGGAAGACGCCGCAAGAGGCTTGGAGCGGGCGCAAACCAAGCGTGGCGCACCTGAAGGCGTTCGGGTGCAAGGCGCACGCGTTGGTGCAGGCCGCGCAAAGAAAAGACTCCAAACTGGACCCACGTGCAAAGGCGTACGCGTTCGTCGGGTACGAGAGTGCGCTCAAGGCGTACCGGCTCTTTGATCCTCGGACGCAGGACGTCATCACCAGCCGCGACGTCACGTTTGATGAGCAGCAGAGCTACTGCAGCAGCAGCAACAACATTGACGCAGCGCACTCTCCAAAGCAGGGGGAGTGGTTCCAACTCCTTGAGCGAGAGGAGGAGCCGGCGGCTGCAGAGGTCGATGACTCGGAGGATGACGGTGCTGGAGCGCAGCAGGGCAATGCAGCAGGTGCAGGTGCCGCTGGAGCGCAGGACGCAGCAGCCAACGCGGGGGAGTCCGCGGCCGAGGACAACGTTGCAGCAGGGCAGCAGCAGGACCAGCAGCCAGCGTCGCCAAGGTCACCGCGTCGCAGCCGGAGGCAGCAGAATGCGGCAAAGCGGTATGACGCGAGCACGGGCCGTTGGGTCGGCATGGCGCGGTGCATGATGGCAGCTGCAACGGAGCCGACAACCGTGCAAGAGGCGCTTGCACCGCCTGACGGGCAGCAGTGGGGCGAAGCAATAAAATCTGAACTTGCGTCCCTTGCTGAGAACGGCACTTGGGAGTTGGTGGATCGGCCTGAGGGGGCGAAGGTGATCAGCTCCAAGTGGGTGTTCAAGGTGAAGCTCACCAAGGACAGCAAGGTGGATAAATACAAGGCGCGGCTAGTGGCGAAGGGGTACGCGCAGCGGAAAGGCGAGCACTACGATGAGACGTTCGCGCCCGTCGCCAAGTTCACAAGCATCCGGACGATCCTCGCGGTGGCAGCCGCAAAGGACATGGAGATCCACCAAATGGATGTCAAGACGGCATTCCTGAACGACATCATCGACAAGGAGATCTACCTTGAGGTGCCGGAGGGGGTGGATGCGCCGGAGGGCAAGGTGTGCAAGCTGCGGAAGGCCTTGTACGGGCTAAAACAGGCGCCAAGGTGCTGGTACAAACAGATGGACGGCTACATGGCGCAGCTCGGCTTCAAGCGCTGTGAGTCAGACCACAGCGTGTACGTGCGGCGCAACAAGGGACTCCATCAGATTGTCGCACTCTACGTGGACGACCTGATCCTGTGTTCATCAGATCTGGTGGCTTTGCAGCAGCTCAAGGAGCAGCTGAGCAACAGATTTAAGATGACGGATATGGGGGAGCTGGAGTACTACCTCGGGGTGAGCATCACGCGGAACCGGAGGGCGCGCACGCTTGAGTTTGGGCAGGCCAAGTACGCATCCGAGGTCCTGAAGCGGTACGGCATGGAGGACTGCAAACCAGTGGGCAGTCCGTTCTCCACAAGTTGTGAGCTGAGTGCGGCGATGGCGCCGCAAACCAAAGAGGAGAAGGAGGACATGGCGGAGGTGCCCTACCAGTCGGTGGTGGGCAGCCTGATGTATGCCATGGTGGCGACTCGGCCGGACTTGGCCTACGCGGTAGGTCAGGTGAGCAGGTATGTGGCCAACCCTGGGCCACTACACTGGCAGGCGGCGAAACGCATCCTCCGGTACTTGCAGGCAACGCGACATGCGCGCCTGAAATACGATGGAAAGGGGAGGTCAGACCCCTTGCGGCTGGTCTGCTACACTGACGTGGACTATGCCGGCAATGTGGACAAGAGGAAGTCCACTTCTGGCTATGTGTTCTTCCTCGAAGGTGCAGCAGTCTCGTGGTGCAGCAAGAAGCAGGAATGCGTCGCCACCTCCACAGTGGAGGCTGAGTACGTCGCTCTGGCCGAGGCGGTCAAGGAAGCGGTGTGGCTCCGCAGATTGCTGGGGGAGCTGGGCGTGCCGCAGCAGGAGCCTACGGTGGTTCAGGAGGACAACACCGGCTCCATCTCACTGACCAACAACCCGACGCAGCACAGGAGGACGAAGCACATCGACGTGCGCTACCACTACGCGCGCGACATGGTGGAGAAGGGACAGGTTGTGCTGCAGCATTGCAGCACAAAGCACATGCTCGCAGATTGCTTGACCAAGGCACAGCCCCAGGATCGGCATGTCATCAGCCTTGCAGGGCTTGGGTTGAAAAGCTGTGAAGGGCTTGAAGGCGCAGGAGCGGACGAGTAAAGAGTGAGCATAAGGCATCCGGCATGGAAGGTGCACGGGGGAGATTGTTAAAAAGTGCCCCTGCCATGGTTGCCGTTTGCCGTTTTCCTGGTCCGACCACTAGAGAGTGGTTGGATGTCCAATCTGATTGCAGATTTGGACTCCTTGGATTTTGCCATGTGATTTCGAGCTTTCAGTTGCTCGATTTGGTTGAGAATTCAGAAAGTTAGCCCTACGCAAAGTTTGGGTGGTGAGGCGGGTGGAATCTGGTACCCGTCCGGGGTGACGGGATACTCCACCGCCGGTGGTCCGTGTTCAGCTCCAACTGGCTCCATAGACCCCACGGCCCTAGAGGAAGCAACCAGGGAGGTCCCCTGGACCAGGTCGAGCCGCCCTTTGACTTGTCNCTCAGATCACAGGCTATAAGACTCTGATGTAATCTCACCAAAACAACTAACCATTAATGATTCGCAGCCCTTCTCAGTTTCCGCAATCTGTGTTCTGCCAGAATTCTGCACTTGGTGTTGTGGCGACCCAAAGCACACACCTTCCTTGGAAGTCTCTTTGCACTAAGAAGCCGTGCACACTCAGGCAGTTCAGGGTACGCCAGGACAGCATTCCTGACAAAAAGACCTTCAACAAGCAGTGGCACGGTATGGCTAGCATGCACAGTGATCAACCAAAGGATGCATACGTCACTGACTACGACCGAATAAGTCCACTATGTGTGGTCAACATTGACAACTCATAACACGAGTCACAAATGGTCAGAGGGAGAGACAATGGTTTGGGAAGCCTATGTATTGACTAGAAATGACAAAGGACTTCAATACGTAGTGGCACGGTGTGGCTAATATGCACACCAAACAACCAAACTAGGCATGTGTCACTGATCATGACCACAGAATTTCAATACGGGTAATCAACGTTGACCAACCAAAACATGAGTCACAAACGGCCAGGACAGGAAACAATGCTATGGGAATATCGGCTCTCAACTACCAAGTACAATGACATTCAGTCAGTAGTAGCGCGGTGTGGCTACCATGCACAATGACCGACCAAAGTAGGCATATTTACTGCCTTTGACCAAAGAAATCCGCTGTGTGTGGTCCACGTTGACAACTCATAATACGAGTCACAAATGGTCAGAGGGGGAAACAATGGTTTGGGAACACCACGTATCACATAGCAAGCACAAGGGGCTCCAATACGTTGTGGCACGGTGTGGGGACCATGCACGATGACCAACCAAAGTAGGCGTATGTCACTGACCATGACCAAACAATGTCACTAAGTGTGGTGAACTTTGACAACTCACAACACGAGTCACAAATGGTCAGGGTGGAAGGTAATGGTTTGTGAATACTAGTTATCTACTAGCAAGTACAAATACCTTCAATATGTAGTGGCACAATGTGGCTTCAATGCACAGTGACCAACCAAAGTATGCATATGTCACTAACCATAACGAACAAATTTTACTTCATGTGGTCAACGTTGAAAACGCATAACACGAGTCACAAATGGTCATAGGGGAAAACAATGGATTGGGAAGCCTATTTATTGGCTAGAAAGGACAAAGAACTTCAATACGTAGTGGCACGGTATGGCTAATATGCACACCAAACAATCAAACTAGGCATATGTCACTGATCATGACCACAGAATTTCAGTATGGGTGGTCAACGTTGACCAACCATAACACGAGTCACAAACGGTCAGGACAGGAAACAATGTTATGGGAATATCGGTTCTCAACTACCAAGTACAACGACCTTCAGTCAGTAGTAGCACGGTGTGGCTACCATGCACAATGACCGACCAAAGTAGGCATATGTACTGCCTCTGACCAATTAAATCCGCTGTGTGTGGTCAACGTTCACAACTCATAACACGAGTCACAAATGGTCAGAGGGGGAAACAATGGTTTGGGAACACCAAGTATCACATAGCAAGCACAAGGGGCTTCAATGCGTTGTGGCACGGTGTGGAGACCATGCCCGATGACGAACCAAAGTAGGCATATGTCACTGACCATGACCAAATAATGTCACTAAGTGTGGTAAACTTTGACAACTCACAGCACGAGTCACAAATGGTGAGGGTGGAAGGTAATGGCTTGTGAATACTAGTTATGTACTAGCAAGTACAAATACCTTCAATATGTAGTGGCACAATGTGGCTTCAATGCAAAGTGACCAACCAAAGTATGCATATGTCACTGAACATGACGAAAGAATTTCACTTCATGTGGTGAACGTTGAAAGTGCATAACACGAGTCACAAATGGTCAAAGGGGAAAACAATGGGTTGGGAACACTAGTTATCAACTAGGAAGTGCAAAGACCTTCAACAAGCAGTGGCACGGTATGGCTAGCGTGCACAGTGATCAACCAAAGGATGCATACGTCACTGACTACGACCGAATAAGTCCACTATGTGTGGTCAATATTGACAACTCATAACACGAGTCACAGATGGTCAGAGGGAGAGACAATGGTTTGGGAAGCCTATGTATTGACTAGAAAGGACAAAGAACTTCTATAAGTAGTGGCACAGTGTGGCTAATATGCACACCAAACAACCAAACTAGGCATATGTCACTGATCATGACCACATAATTTGAATATGGGTGGTCAACGTTGACCAACCAAAACACGACTCACAAACGGTCAGGACAGGAAACAATGCTATGGGAATATCGGTTCTCAACTACCAAGTACAACGACCTTCAGTCAGTAGTAGCACGGTGTGGCTACCTAGCACAATGACCGACCAAAGTAGGCATACGTACTGCATGTGACCAAAGAAATCCGCTGTATGTGGTCAACGTTGACAACTCATAATACGAGTCACAAATGGTCAGAGGGGTAAACAATGGTTTGGGAACACCAAGTATCACATAGCAAGAACAAGGGGCTTCAACACGTTGTGGCACGGTGTGGAGACCATGCACGATGACCAACCAAAGTACGCATATGTCACTGACCATGACCAAATAATGTCACTAAGTGTGGTAAACTTTGACAACTCACAACACGAGTCACACATGGTCAGGGTGGAAGGTAATGGTTTGTGAATAATAGTTATCTACTAGCAAGTACAAATACCTTCAATATGTAGTGGCACAATGTGGC
>SZWC01020912.1:37289-47896 GCA_023375785.1 Penium margaritaceum
GGGGGGGGGGGCGGCCGTGTTGTGCTACCTCAACTCTACCTTCGAGCCTAAGCCGTGGGGGGGTAGGGGGGGTGTCATAATGCGGTCGCAAATCTGTCCTCCAGGTCGTCCACGGAACATCCCTCTAGGGGGGTGGGAGGGAGTATTTCAGTGAATGCACCTACGCGTAACAAATAAACAAAAACCGACCTGGTGTCAAAGGGAGAAACCTTTTGCTATTTATTGACTAGCAAGTGCAAATGCTTTCAACAAGTAGTGGAACGGTGTGGCTACCATGTACAATGACCAACCAGATTAGGCATGTGCCACTTACCATGACCAAATAATTTTACTATGTGTGGTTAACGTTGACAACCCATACTATGGGCCACGAATTGTCAGAGGGGGAAACAATGGCTTGGAAACACCAAGTATCACATAGCAAGCACAAGGGGCTTCAATACGTTGTGGCACGGTGTGGAGACCATGCACGATGACCAACCAAAGTAGGCATATGTCACTGACCATGACCAAATAATATCCCTAAGTGTGGTAAACTTTGACAACTCACAACACGAGTCACAAATGGTCAGGGTGGAAGGTAATGGTTTGTGAATACTCATTATCTACTAGCAAGTACAAATACCTTCAATATGTAGTGGCACAATGTGGCTTGAATGCACAGTGACCAACCAAAGTATGCATATGTCACTGAACATGACGAAAGAATTTCACTTCATGTGGTGAACGTTGAAAGCGCATAACACGAGTCACAAATGGTCAAAGGGGAAAGCAATGGGCTGGGAACACTAGTTATCAACTAGGAAGTACAAAGACCTTCAACAAGCAGTGGCACGGTATGGCTAGCGTGCACAGTGATCAACCAAAGGATGCATACGTCACTGACTACGACCGAATAAGTCCACTATGTGTGGTCAACATTGACAACTCATAACACGAGTCACAAATGGTCAGAGGGAGAGACAATGGTTTTGGAAGCCTATGTATTGAATAGAAAGGACCAAGAACTTCAATACGTAGTGGCACGGTGTGGCTCATATGCACACCAAACAACCAAAATAGGCATGTGTCACTGATCATGACCACAGAATTTCAATACGGGTGGTCAACGTTGACCAACCAAAACACGAGTCACAAACGGTCAGGACAGGAAACAATGCTATGGGAATATCGGTTCTCAACTACCAAGTACAATGACCTTCAGTCAGTAGTAGCATGGTGTGGCTACCATGCACAATGACCGACCAAAGTAGGCATATGTACTGCCTTTGACCAAAGAANTCAATGCACAGTGACCAACCAAAGTATGCATATGTCACTGAACATGACGAAAGAATTTCACTTCATGTGGTGAACGTTGAAAGCGCATAACACGAGTCACAAATGGTCAAAGGGGAAAACAATGGGTTGGGAACACTAGTTATCAACTAGGAAGTACAAAGACCTTCAACAAGCAGTGGCACGGTATGGCTAGCATGCAAAGTGATCAACCAAAGGAGGCATACGTCAATGACTACAACCGAATAAGTCCACTATGTGTGGTCAACATTGACAACTCATAACACGAGTCACAAATGGTCAGAAGGAGAGACAATGGTTTGGGAAGCCTATGTATTGATTAGAAAGGACAAAGGACTTCAATACGTAGTGGCACGGTGTGGCTAATATGCACACCAAACAACCAAACTAGGCATGTGTCACTGATCATGACCACAGAATTTCAATACGGGTGGTCAACGTTGACCAACCAAAACACGAGTCACAAACGGTCAGGACAGGAAACAATGCTATGGGAATATCGGTTCTCAACTACCAAGTACAATGACCTTCAGTCAGTAGTAGCATGGTGTGGCTACCATGCACAATGACCGACCAAAGTAGGCATATGTACTTCCTTTGACCAAAGAAATCCGCTGTGTGTGGTCAACTTTGACAACTCATCATACGAGTCACAAATGGTCAGAGGGGGGAAACAATGGTTTGGGAACACCAAGTATCACATAGCAAGCACAAGGGGCTTCAATACGTTGTGGCACGGTGTGGAGACCATGCACGATGACCAACCAAAGTAGGCATATGTCACTGACCATGACCAAATAATGTCACTAAGTGTGGTAAACTTTGACAACTCACAACACGAGTCACAAATGGTCAGGGTGGAANAGAAAGGACAAAGGACTTCAATACGTAGTGGCACGGTGTGGCTAATATGCACACCAAACAACCAAACTAGGCATGTGTCACTGATCATGACCACAGAATTTCAATACGGGTGGTCAACGTTGACCAACCAAAACACGAGTCACAAACGGCCAGGACAAGAAACAATGCTATGGGAATATCGGCTCTCAACTACCAAGTACAACGACCTTCAGTCAGTAGTAGCATCGTGTGGCTACCATGCACAATGACCGACCAAAGTAGGCATATGTACTGCCTTTGACCAAAGAAGTCCGCTGTGTGTGGTCAACGTTGACAACTCATAATACGAGTCATAAATGGTCAGAGGGGTAAACAATGGTTTGGGAACACCAAGTATCACATAGCAAGCACAAGGGGCTTCAACACGTTGTGGCACGGTGTGGAGACCATGCACGATGACCAACCAAAATAGGCATATGTCACTGACCATGACCAAATAATGTCACTAAGTGTGGTAAACTTTGACAACTCACAACACGAGTCACAAATGGTCAGGGTGGAAGGTAATGGTTTGTGAATACTAGTTATCTACTAGCAAGTACAAATACCTTCAATATGTAGCGGCACAATGTGGCTTCAATGCACAGTGACCAGCCAAAGTATGCATATGTCACTAACCATGACGAACAAATTTCACTTCATGTGGTCAAAGTTGAAAATGCATAACACGAGTCACAAATGGTCATAGGGGAAAATAATGGATTGGGAAGCCTATGTATTGGCTAGAAAGGACAAAGAACTTCAATACGTAGTGGCACGGTATGGCTAATATGCACACCAAACAATCAAACTAGGCATATGTCACTTATCATGACCACAGAATTTCAATATGGGTGGTCAACGTTGACCAACCATACCACGAGTCACAAATGGTCAGGACAGGAAACAATGCTATAGGAATATCGGTTCTCAACTACCAAGTACAACGAACTTCAGTCAGTAGTAGCACGGTTTGGCTACCATGCACAATGACCGACCAAAGTAGGCATATGTACTGCCTCTGACCAATGAAATCCGCTGTGTGTGGTCAACGTTGACAACTCATAATACGACTCACAAATGGTCAGAGGGGGAAACAATGGTTTGGGAACATCAAGTATCACATAGCAAGCACAAGGGGCTTCAATACGTTGTGGCACGGTGTGGAGACCATGCACGATGACCAACCAAAGTAGGCATATGTCACTGACCATGACCAAATAATGTCACTAAGTGTGGTAAACTTTGACAACTCACAGCACAAGTCACAAAAGGTCAGGGTGGAAGGTAATGGCTTGTGAATACTAGTTATCTACTAGCAAGTACAAATACCTTCAATATGTAGCGGCACAATGTGGCTTCAATGCACAGTGACCAACCAAAGTATGCATATGACACTGAACATGACGAACAAATTTCACTTCATGTGGTCAACGTTGAAAACGCATAACACGAGTCACAGATGGTCAGAGGGGAAAACAATGGGTTGGGAAGCCTATGTATTGGCTAGAAAGGACAAAGAACTTCAATACGTAGTCGCACGGTGTGGCTAATATGCACACCAAACAATCAAACTAGGCATATGTCACTGATCATGACCAGAGAATTTCAATATGGGTGGTCAACGTTAACCAACTATAACACGAGTCACAAACGGTCAGGAGAGGAAACAATGCTATGAGAACATCGGTTCTCAACTACCAAGTACAATGACCTTCAGTCAGTAGTAGCGCGGTGTGGCGACCATGCACAATGACCGACCAAAGTAGGCATATGTACTTCCTTTGACCAAAGAAATCCGCTGTGTGTGGTCCACGTTGACAACTCATAATACGAGTCACAAATGGTCAGAGGGGGAAACAATGGTTTAGGAACACCACGTATCACATAGCAAGCACAAGGGGTTTCAATACGTTGTGGCACGGTGTGGGGACCATGCACGATGACCAACCAAAATAGGCATATGTCACTGACCATGACCAAATAATGTCACTAAGTGTGGTAAACTTTGACAACTCACAGCACAAGTCACAAAAGGTCAGGGTGGAAGGTAATGGCTTGTGAATACTAGTTATCTACTAGCAAGTACAAATACCTTCAATATGTAGCGGCACAATGTGGCTTCAATGCACAGTGACCAACCAAAGTATGCATATGACACTGAACATGACGAACAAATTTCACTTCATGTGGTCAACGTTGAAAACGCATAACACGAGTCACAGATGGTCAGAGGGGAAAACAATGGGTTGGGAAGCCTATGTATTGGCTAGAAAGGACAAAGAACTTCAATACGTAGTCGCACGGTGTGGCTAATATGCACACCAAACAATCAAACTAGGCATATGTCACTGATCATGACCAGAGAATTTCAATATGGGTGGTCAACGTTAACCAACTATAACACGAGTCACAAACGGTCAGGAGAGGAAACAATGCTATGAGAACATCGGTTCTCAACTACCAAGTACAATGACCTTCAGTCAGTAGTAGCGCGGTGTGGCGACCATGCACAATGACCGACCAAAGTAGGCATATGTACTTCCTTTGACCAAAGAAATCCGCTGTGTGTGGTCCACGTTGACAACTCATAATACGAGTCACAAATGGTCAGAGGGGTAAACAATGGTTTGGGAACACCAAGTATCACATAGCAAGCACAAGGGGCTTCAACACGTTGTGGCACGGTGTGGAGACCATGCACGATGACCAACCAAAATAGGCATATGTCACTGACCATGACCAAATAATGTCACTAAGTGTGGTAAACTTTGACAACTCACAACACGAGACACAAATGGTCAGGGTGGACGGTAATGGTTTGTGAATACTAGTTATCTACTAGCAAGTACAAATACATTCAATATGTAGTGGCACAATGTGGCCTCAATGCACAGTGACCAACCAAAGTATGCATATGTCACTGAACATGACGAACAAATTTCACTTCATGTGGTCAACGTTGAAAACGCATAACACGAGTCACAGATGGTCAGAGGGGAAAAAAATGGGTTGGGAAGCCTATGCATTGGCTAGAAAGGACAAAGAAATTCAATACGTAGTCGCACGGTGTGGCTAATATGCACACCAAACAATCAAACTAGGCATATGTCACAGATCATGACCAGAGAATTTCAATATGGGTGGTCAACGTTAACCAACTATAACACGAGTCACAAACGGTCAGGAGAGGAAACAATGCTATGAGAACATCGGTTCTCAACTACCAAGTACAATGACCTTCAGTCAGTAGTAGCGCGGTGTGGCTACCATGCACAATGACCGACCAAAGTAGGCATACTTACTGCCTTTGACCAAAGAAATCCGCTGTGTGTGGTCCACGTTGACAACTCATAATACGAGTCACAAATGGTCAGAGGGGGAAACAATGGTTTAGGAACACCACGTATCACATAGCAAGCACAAGGGGCTTCAACACGTTGTGGCACGGTGTGGAGACCATGCACGATGACCAACCAAAGTAGGCATATGTCACTGACCATGACGAACAAATTTCACTTCTTGTGGTCAACGTTGAAAACGCATAACACGAGTCACAAATGGTCAGGGTGGAAGGTAATGGGTTGTGAATACTAGTTATCTACGAGCAAGTACAAATACCTTCAATATGTAGTGGCACAATGTGGCTTCAATGCATAGTGACCAACCAAAGTATGCATATGTCACTAACCATGACGAACAAATTTCACTTCATGTGGTCAACGTTGAAAACGCATAACACGAGTCACAAATGGTCAGAGGGCAAAACAATGGATTGGGAAGCCTGTGTATTGGCTAGAAAAGGACAAAGAACTTCAATACATAGTCGCACGGTGTGGCTAATATGCACACCAAACAATCAAACTAGGCATATGTCACTGATCATGACCAGAGAATTTCAATATGGGTGGTCAACGTTGACCAACCATAACACGGGTCACAAACGGTCAGGAGAGGAAACAATGCTATGAGAATATCGGTTCTCAACTACCAAGTACAATGACATTCAGTCAGTAGTAGCGCGGTGTGGCTATCATGCACAATGACCGACCAAAGTAGGCATATTTTCTGCCTTTGACCAAAGAAATCTGCTGTGTGTAGTCCACGTTGACAACTCATAATACGAGTCACAAATGGTCAGAGGGGGAAACAATGGTTTGGGAACACCACGTATCACATAGCAAGCACAAGGGGCTCCAATACGTTGTTGCACGGTGTGGGGACCATGCACGATGACCAACCAAAGTAGGCATATGTCACTGACCATGACCAAACAATGTCACTAAGTGTGGTAAACTTTGACAACTCACAACACGAGTCACAAATGGTCAGGGTGGAAGGTAATGGTTTGTGAATACTAGTTATCTACCAGCAAGTACAAATACCTTCAATATGTAGTGGCACAATGTGGCCTCAATGCACAGTGAACAGCCAAAGTATGCATATGTCACTAACCATGACGAACAAATATCACTTCATGTGGTCAACGTTAAAAACACATAATACGAGTCACAAATGGTCAGAGGGGTCAACAATGGTTTGGGAACACCAAGTATCACATAGCAAGCACAAGGGGCTTCAACACGTTGTGGCATGGTGTGGAGACCATGCACGATGACCAACCAAAGTAGGCATATGTCACTGACCATGACCAAATAATGTCACTAAGTGTGGTAAACTTTGACAACTCACAACACGAGTCACAAATGGTCAGGGTGGACGGTAATGGTTTGTGAATACTAGTTATCTACTAGCAAGTACAAATACCTTCAATATGTAGTGGCACAATGTGGCNTCAATGCACAGTGACCAACCAAAGTATGCATATGTCACTGAACATGACGAACAAATTTCACTTCATGTGGTCAACGTTGAAAACGCATAACACGAGTCACAAGTGGTCAAAGGGGAAAACAATGGGTTGGGAAGCCTATGTATTGGCTAGAAAGGACAAAGAACTTCAATACGTAGTCGCACGGTGTGGCTTATATGCACACCAATCAATCAAACTAGGCATATGTCACTGATCATGACCAGAGAATTTCAATATGGGTGGTCAACGTTGACCAACCATAACACGAGTCAAAAACGGTCAGGAGATGAAACAATGCTATCAGAATATCGGTTCTCAACTACCAAGTACAATGACCTTCAGTCAGTAGTAGCGTGGTGTGGCTACCATGCACAATGACTGACCAAAGTAGGCATATTTACTGCCTTTGACCAAAGAAATCCGCTGTGTGTGGTCCACGTTGACAACTCATAATACGAGTCACAAATGGTCAGAGGGGGAAACAATGGCTTAGGAACACCACGTATCACATGGCAAGCACAAGGGGCTTCAATACGTTGTGGCACGGTGTGGGGACCATGCACGATGACCAACCAAAGTAGGCATATGTCACTGACCATGACCAAATAATGTCACTAAGTGTGGTAAACTTTGACAACTCACAACACGAGTCACAAATGGTCAGGGTGGAAGGTAATGGTTTGTGAATACTAGTTATCTACTAGCAAGTACAAATACCTTCAATATGTAGTGGCACAATGTGGCTTCAATGCACAGTGACCAACCAAAGTATGCATATGTCACTAACCATGACGAACAAATTTCACTTCATGTGGTCAACGTTGAAAACGCATAACACGAGTCACAAATGGTAGTAGGGGAAAACAATGGATTGGGAAGCCTATTTATTGGCTAGAAAGGACAAAGAACTTTAATACGTAGTCGCACGGTATGGCTAATATGCACACCAAACAATCAAACTAGGCATATGTCACTTATCATGACCACAAAATTTCAGTATGGGTGGTCAACGTTGACCAACCATAACACTGTCACAAACAGTCAGGACAGGAAACAATGCTATGGGAATATCGGTTCTCAACTACCAAGTACAACGACCTTCAGTCAGTAGTAGCACGGTGTGGCTACCATGCACAATGACCGGCCAAAGTAGGCATATGTACTGCCTTTGACCAAAGAAATCCGCTGTGTGTGGTCAACGTTGACAACTCACAATACAAGTCACAAATGGTCAGAGGGGTAAACAATGGTTTGGGAACACCAAGTATCACATAGCAAGAACAAGGGGCTTCAACACGTTGTGGCACAGTGTGGAGACCATGCACGATGACCAACCAAAGTACGCATATGTCACTGACCATGACCAAATAATGTCACTAAGTGTGGTAAACTTTCACAACTCACAACACGAGTCACAAATGGTCAGAGGGGGAAACAATGGTTTGGGAACACCACGTATCACATAGCAAGCGCAAGGGGCTTCAATACGTTGTGGCACGGTGTGGAGACCATGCACGATGACCAACCAAAGTACGCATATGTCACTGACCATGACCAAATAATGTCACTAAGTGTGGTAAACTTTCACAACTCACAACACGAGTCACAAATGGTCAGAGGGGGAAACAATGGTTTGGGAACACCACGTATCACATAGCAAGCGCAAGGGGCTTCAATACGTTGTGGCACGGTGTGGAGACCATGCACGATGACCAACCAAAGTACGCATATGTCACTGACCATGACCAAATAATGTCACTAAGTGTGGTAAACTTTCACAACTCACAACACGAGTCACAAATGGTCAGAGGGGGAAACAATGGTTTGGGAACACCACGTATCACATAGCAAGCGCAAGGGGCTTCAATACGTTGTGGCACGGTGTGGAGACCATGCACGATGACCAACCAAAGTAGGCATATGTACTGCCTTTGACCATAGACATCCGCTGTGTGTGGTCCACGTTGACAACTCATAATACGAGTCACAAATGGTTAGAGGGGGAAACAATGGTTTGGGAACACCACGTATCACATAGCAAGCGCAAGGGGCTTCAATACGTTGTGGCACGATGTGGGGACCATGCACGATGACCAACCAAAGTAGGCATATGTCACTGACCATGACCAAATAATGTCACTAAGTGTGGTAAACTTTGACAACTCACAACACGAGTCACAAATGGTCAGGGTGGAAGGTAATGGTTTGTGAATACTAGTTATCTACTAGCAAGTACAAATACCTTCAATATGTAGTGGCACAATGTGGCCTCAATGCACAGTGACCAATCAAAGTATGCATATGTCACTAACCATGACGAACAAATCTCACTTCATGTGGTCAATGTTGAAAACGCATAACACGAGTCACAAATGGTCAGAGGGGAAAACAATGGATTGGGGACACTAGTTTTCAACTAGCAAAAAAAAAATACCTTCAACAAGCAGTGGCACGGTATGGCTAGCGTGCACAGTGACCAACCAAAGGATGCATACATCACTGACTACGACCGAATAAGTCCACTATGTGTGGTCAACATTGACAACTCATACACCAGTCTTAAATGGTCAGAGGGAGAGACAATTGTTTGGGAAGCATATTTATTGACTAGAAAGGACAAAGAACTTCAATACGTAGTGGCCCGGTGTGGCTAATATGCACACCAAACAATCAAACCTGGCATATGTCACTGATCATGACCACAGAATTTCAATATGGGTGGTCAACGTTGACCAACCATGACACGAGTCACAAATGGTCAGGACAGGAAACAATGCTATGGGAATATCGGTTCTCAACTACCAAGTACAACGACCTTCAGTCAGTAGTAGCACGGTGTGGCTACCATGCACAATGACCGACCAAAGTAGGCATATGTACTNTGGTTTGGGAACACCAAGTATCACATAGCAAGCACAAGGGGCTTCAATACGTTGTGGCACGGTGTGGAGACCATGCACGATGACCAACCAAAGTAGGCATATGTCACTGACCATGACCAAATAATGTCACTAAGTGTGGTAAACTTTGACAACTCACAGCACAAGTCACAAATGGTCAGGGTGGAAGGTAATGGCTTGTGAATACTAGTTGTCTACTAGCAAGTACAAATACCTTCAATATGTAGTGGCACAATGTGGCTTCAATGCACAGTGACCAACCAAAGTATGCACATGTCACTGAACATGACGAAAGAATTTCACTTCATGTGACGAACGTTGAAAGCGCATAACACGAGTCACAAATGGTCAAAAGGGAAAACAATGGGTTTGGAATACTAGTTATCAACTAGGAAGTACAAAGACCTTCAACAAGCAGTGGCACGGTATGGCTAGCATGCACAGTGATCAACCAAAGGATGCATACGTCACTGACTACGACTGAATAAGTCCACTGTGTGTGGTCAACATTGACAACTCATAACACGAGTCACAAATGGTCAGAGGGAGAGACAATGGTTTGGGAAGCCTATGTATTGACTAGAACGGACAAAGGACTTCAATACGTAGTGGCACGGTGTGGCTAATATGCACACCAAACAACCAAACTAGGCATGTGTCACTGATCATGACCACAGAATTTCAATACGGGTGGTCAACGTTGACCAACCAAA
>SZWC01020913.1:1557-31631 GCA_023375785.1 Penium margaritaceum
CACACACACACACACACACACACACACACATACACCTTGCTTTCCAAGTCCAAGTGAAACTTAGAAATGCGAAACTATGCCGAAATTGCATTTCCAACTTTTGTCTAAATTTTGATGAAAATGGTTAGTACGTAACCCAAAAAGCAAAAGTCAATTGTTAAAAGTCAAAAGGCGAAATTCAAAAGTCAAAAGGCAAAAGTAAAAATTCAAAAGGCAAAAGTCAAAAGGCAAAAGGCAAAAGTCAAAAGTCAAAAGGCAAAAGCCAAAAGTCAAAAGGTAAACGCAAAAGGCAAAAGGCAAAAGGCAAACGGCAACATTCAAACGGCAAAAGGAAAAAGGCAAAAGTCAAAAGTCAGAATTCAAAAGGCAAAAGGCATAAGTCAAAGGTCATAAGTAAAAAGTCAAAAGTTAAAAGGAAAAAGGCAAAAGTCAGAAGTCAAAAATCAAAAGGCAAAGGCAACAGGCAAAAGGCAAAGGGCATAATTCCAAAGGTAAAAGGGAAAAGTCAAAAGGCAAAAGTCAAAAGGCAAAAGTCAAAGTCCCTGATCCAAGTCCCAAATCCGAGTCCCCGATCCGAGTTCTTGATCCGAGTCCCTGATCCGGGTCCCGATCTGACTCCCCAATCCGTGTCCCCAATCCGAGTCCCCGATCTGAGTCCCCTATCTGGGTCCCCGATCCGACTTCCCGATCCGAGTCCCCGATCCGAGTCCCCGATCTGAGTCCCCTATCTGGGTCCCCGATCCGACTTCCCGATCCGAGTCCCCGATCCGAGTCCCCCATGTGAGTCCCTGATCCAAGTCCCCGATCTGAGTCCCTGATCCAAGTCCCCGATCCGAGTCCCCAAATTGAATCCCTGATCTAAATCCTTGATCTGAGTCCCTCATCTGTGTCCATGATCCGAGTCCCCAGTCGGGGTCCCTGATTCGAGTCCTCGTTCCAAGGCCCCAATCCGAGTCCCCGATCCGAGTCCCTGATCCGAGTCCCCGATTTGAGTCCCAAATCCGAGACCCCGATCCGTGTCCCCAATCCGAGTACCCGATCTGAGTCCCTGATCCGAGACCCCGATCCGAGTCCCCGATCTGAGTCCCTGATCCAAGTCCCCTATCCGGGTCAGTGATCCAAGTCCCTGATCCGAGTCCCCACTCCGAGTTCCTGATCCGAGTCCCCGATCCGATTCCCCGATCTGAGTCCCCGATCCAAGTCCCCGATCCAAGTCCCCGATCAGAGTCCCCAATCCGAGTCCCCGATCCGATTCCCCGATCTGAGTCCCCGATCCAAGTCCCCGATCCAAGTCCCCGATCAGAGTCCCCAATCCGAGTCCCCCATCCGAGTCCCCGATCGGAGTCCCCGATCTGAGTCTCCGATCGGAGTTCCTGATTCGGTGTCCTCGATCCGAGTCCCCGATCCAAGTCCCCGATCAGAGTCCCCGATCAGAGTCCCCGATCTGAATCCCCGATCCGAGTCCCTGATCCATGTCCCCGATCCAATCCCTGATCAGAGTTCTCCATCTGAGTCCCCGATCCGGGTCTCCGATCTGACTCCCCGATCCGAGTCCCCTATCCGAGTCCACCATCTGAGTCCCCGATCCAAGTCCCTGATCCGAGTCCCCGATCCGAGTCCCCGATCTGAGTCCCCGATCCAAGTCCCCGATCCGAGTCCCCGATCCATGTCCCTGATCCGATTCCCCAATCGGAGTCCCCAATCCGAGTCCCCGAACCCAGTCCCCGATCCAATTCCCTGATCCCAGTCCCCGATCCAAGTTCTTTATCCGAATCCCCGGTCCGAGTCCCCATTCCGAGTCCCTGATCTGAGTCCTCGGCCCGAGTCCCCGATCCGCGTCCCGGATCTGAGTCCCCGATCCGAGTCCCTGATCCGAGTCCCCGATCCGAGTCCCCGAACCAAGTCCCCGATGTGAGTTCATGATCCGAGTCCTCAATCTGAGTCCCCAATTTGAGCCTTTGATCCGAGTCCCCGATCCGAGTCCCCGATCTGAGTCCCCAATCTGAGTTTCTGATCTGAGTCCTCAATCCGAGTCCCCGATCCGAGTCCCCGGTCAAAGTCCCTGCTCTGAATCCCTGATCGGAGCCCCTGATCCAAGTCCCCGATCCGAGTCCCCGATCCGAGTCCCTGATCCGAGTCCCCGATCCGAGTCCCCGATCTGAGTCCCCAATCTGAGTTTCTGATCTGAGTCCTCAATCCGAGTCCCCGATCCGAGTCCCCGGTCAAAGTCCCTGCTCTGAATCCCTGATCGGAGCCCCTGATCCAAGTCCCCGATCCGAGTCCCCGATCCAAGTTCTCGATCCAAATCCATGGTCCGGGTCCCTGATCTGACACCCTGATCTGAGTCCCCAAACCGAGTCCCCGATCCGAGTCCCCAAATTTAGTCCTGGATCTGAATCCCTGATCTGAGTCCCCGATCCGCGTCCCTGATCCGAGTCCCCGATCCAAGTCCCTGATTCAAGTCCTCGTACCGAGTCCCCGATCCCAGTCCTTGATCCAAGTCCCCGGTCCGAGTCCCCAGTCCGAGTCCCTGATCCGAGTCCCCGATCAGAGTCCCCGATTGGAGTCCCGAATCCGAGTCCCCGATCCGTGTCCCCAATCCGAGTCCCCGATCTGAGTCCCCGATCCGAGTTCCTGATCCGAGTCCCCTGTCGGAGTCCCCAATCCAAGTCCCTGAACCGAGTCCCTGATCCGAGTCCTTGACCCGAGTTCTCGATCCAAGTCTCCGATTGGAGTCCCCGATCCGAGTCCCCGATCAGAGTCCCCGATCCGAGTCCCCAAATTCTTTGGTCATGGGCAGTGGCACATGCCTGTTGGAATATTGAAGTCAACACGGATCAATCTCTGAGATGATTTGAGTGTTGAATAAGGTTCAGGTCCTGTATTGGACCAGTGCAAACCACCTCGCCAAATGGATTGTCGGTCACGATCAAGGATCTTGCGGCGAGCCGCCCTAATAACTGCGATCACGTCACAGCCATGTCTGGCTAACGGAATAGAAGCCGTTGCTATGGTTTTTTCCTGTTCTGCAATAGATTACTGAGGATGTTTATTCCCTCCATTTTAACCAGAACAGTTATTCGCATCTTGTTCCCTTTTTGGTTCCGCGGCTTTGCCGCCGTGTCCTCGCTCTGCTCGCAACTCGCCCATCTTTGCTTTTCCAACCACTCCCAGCTTCTAGCTCTTCACTCCATCACTCTTACCCCCTCACTTGTAAATAGTCTGCCCATCACTTGGCTCTTGTTCTCTCTCACTTAAGTTCTGTCTACTACCTACCTCCAGTATCTCGTCTCTTCTCAAGCTCTGCGACCAACTACTTGGAACCTCCAATGGCTTTCTGCTTCTGTCATTGTGCTGATGCATATGTCCATGTTCCATTGCTTTTTCCTGCTTCTGCTATTGTCTTCCCAGCTCATGCATTTTCCTGACATGGTATCAGAGCTTTAGGCAACATCCCCTGGTGTCCCATGACCCAGTCATCAGCCTCATTGCCGCCACTCCTTCCAGCATCCGTCTGCTGCCGCCACCGCCTGTTCGCGCTCCTTGGCTTCATCAGCAGCTGACATCAGCAGCCTTGTCTGGATTGCTCCTCACGCTGGACTGACAACTCGTTCTCCTGATCCAAACCCTGCGCCCACCTCGTGCCCGTGGTCAACGATCAGTGATCCGTCCACAACATCCGCAAGCAGCTCTCGAGTTGCAGCCTGGCGTCATCTTCCTGGAAGCTTCTTGCCGCCCACCGCCTACTACCTCTCATCAACTCAGCCTCTGCAAGTGCTTCTGCTTCCCTCATCTTCTGCATTTACTCCATCTGCCTCATCGACCTCAGCTTTATCGCATTCATCATCTCGAGCCGCCCTCTTGCATTGCACCTACTCGTCGTCAGCAACAAAAGATTGCCCTCCGCCATCAGGGTATCGGATACCACCAGTCTTCCTGCCCATCGGTCTCGGGCCAACTGGGGAACAAGCCGTCACTCTCCTGACCTCCACGGACCGGCCTCACCGCCCACCTCATGACCTGCCTTGTTGCAACTCACCCCTCTTGCTGTTCAGGATATCGGACACCGCCAGTCTTCCTGCCCGTTGGTCTTGGGCCAACTGGGGAACAAGCCGTCACTCTCCTGATAACGGAAGGACCTGGTTGCCTTGTCCCGCACCCACTGCCGCTTCCCCATCCGCCTCTCCTGTCATTCGCCTACTGCTGCCGCTCCTCCATCACTTTCGCTGCGACAATTTTTTTATCATCCTCAGCCTCTTCGTCATCAAACTCTGCACATCGTCTTCATCATCCTCCAGCATTCATCACCTTCTCCAGCCTCCCTCCAGCATCAGCATTATCTCAGCTTCCTCTGCCTCCTCTGAATCGCTTCCCATCAGCTTTAGCTTCATCATCATCAGCATCGTTTTGCAGCGCACGTGGTTTTTCCCCTGTGCCCACTCAGCCATCTGTCTCTTCTCCGTCATCATCAGCTTTCATCATCCGCTCGGCACAAGGATCCGCCCGGTCGCATTGCCTATTGTGCAATGACCTGCACCCACGCCGAAACATCCACAGCGCACGTGGTTCGCCCCTACGCCTGTTCCTATACAATCAAGCTTCCACCTCCTCATCAGCTATCATCAGCATCTGTAGCCAGAACAAGGATCTGCACGAGCTAGCTGCGCGCTTTGCAGCAGCCTGCATCCACGCCCGCAGCAGATTTCTTATGGCGTGTTGACTATTGCCCTCCCCTTGCCGCATTATACTCCCCTACTTTGCAGCGCACAAGGTTTTTCCCCTGTACTCACTCCGCCATCAGTTGCCTCCGCCATCAACCGTTCCTCCGCTTAGACATCGTCCTCTGCTCGGCACAAGGTTCCGCCCGGTCGAATCGCCAATCTCGCGGCAACCTGCGTCCACGCCGATTTGTCCGCAATACACGTGGTTTTGCTCCTTTGTCCACTTCCTTGTCACGACGGTTACTCCTCCATCATCAGCAATCAACATCACCTGCTGTCAAGTACAAGGACTTCTTCCCACGCCAGTTTCTGCCATCAGCTCCCTCCTCTCAAAACAGCTACAAACATCTTCTGGACGCAAAGTTTCCTTGCAAACAGCCCCATCAACACCTGCATTCGTAGCCGAAGGCAGTCCACGGGAGGCAGCATCAAGATACCACTGGAACCGGACACCACACGTCTTCCTGCTTGCCCGAGCTAACCAGTGGAAGAAGCCGATGTATCCGTGGACCTGACTGCCTAAGTCCCTGCACTTCCTAGATTTCTCATGGACACTCAGAGATCACTGTGGCAGAGCACTCTTTGAGCGTGGCGTTGTCACAGCGCCCTCCACTCCTGCATTCCCAGCATTCAACATTCCCATCATCACCCTTCTAAGAGGTCATACCAAGGATAATGCGCTCCCAGTGGTATCCCCTTGGAACAACATCCACATCAAGGCTGCCTCTTCAGATGGCCTTGATACATCAATAGTTCCTCTTGGCACTTCCCACACTGGAGCAAACTATGAGCAGCAATACAGTCACTGCCCTTCTCCCTGTTCAACCATCAATGAAGCCAATTCACATCATTAACTGCTCCACACCTAATAGGGTACTAACTGATATTGTTGCTCATCTTCCAGAGTGCCTACGGAACTCCCCCCAACTACGCAGGTCAAGAGATGGTTCCACAAACTACCATCAATGGAGAGTTGAACTACTACTCAATCTGGGAAGACTCCAATTCCCCAACTTCAATCTCCGACAGGTGCTCCTTGGTCTCCTTGACTCCATCACCCTTCTTGGTACGTACTGGGAAGAAGCACTCCTAAAGGAGTGGCTCATCCTTGATACGCATCACTCTCTTCACCCACTCATCCGGCAACCACACGAAGGATTCTCAGAGATCTGGTGGATCTTGTATCTAACCTGTGCTCCACATCCTCTCCAGTGTTGACATCAAGGGGGCTGCTGGAATATTGAAGTCAACACGGATCGATCTCTTGGATAATCTGAGTGTTGAATAAGGTTCAGGTCCCGAGTCGGACCAGTGCAAACCACCTTGCCAAACGGATTGTCGGTCATGATCAAGGATCCTGCGGCAAGTCACCCTAATAACTGCAATCACGTCGCAGCCGTGTCTGGCTAACGGAAAAGAAGCTGTTGCTCTGGTCTTGTCTTGTTTTGTAACATATGACTGAGGATGTTCATTCCCTCGATTCCAACCAGAATAGTTCTTCGCATCCTGTTCCCTTCTTGGTTCTGCGGCTTCGCCGCCGTGTCCTTGCTCTGCTGGCAGCTCGCCCATCTTTGCTTTGCCAACCACTCCCAGCTTCCAGCTCTTTGCTCCATCACTCTCCCCCCCTCACTTGATACTAGTCTGTCCATCGCCTGGCTCTCGCCCAATCTCACCAAAGTTCTTTCTACCTTGCACCTCCTGTATCTCGTCTTGTCTCAAGATCTGCGACCAACTCCTTGGCACCTCCAATGTCTTTCTGCTTCTGCCGTACTTATGCAGCTGTCCATGTTCCATTGCTTCTGCCTGCTTCTGCTATTGTCGTCCCAGCTCATGCATTTTCCTGACAATGCCTACTTTGGTTGGTCATTGTGCATGGTAGCCACAGTGTGCAAATACGTAGTGAAGATCTTTGTACTTGCTAGTTGATACCTAGTGTTCCAAAACCATTTCCCCCCCTCGGACCGTTTGTGACTCATACAATGAGTTGTCAAGGTTGGCAACACACAGTTAAATTCTTTGCTCATGATTAGTAACATATGCCTACTTTGGTTGGTCCTTTTGCATGGTAGCTGTTGGAGTGAGCGATAGCTGCGTTGAGCAACTGCTTCGACATGGCGCAACCAGATCAACAATCAGAGGTCTGTATGCGAACTTACGGATTTTTATCCGTAAATACCCGGGTGCAGCTTGCCATGAATTTTCTACTATACAGGCCTGATTGAATTCTGACATTCAGGTCCAAAGGGGGAAAGGAGCCTGGCTTTGTGTGTTGCATGCACAATAGGGCTGTGCATGCCTGCTGGCCCAACTTTGTCAGCAGTTGCGCAGTGCAAGAAAGCACTGCTGGATACTTGGCCTAGACCAGTCAGGGTGGGACTACACCTGACAAGACTATTGGGACCGGTTGCATCAGCACATGCAAGCACAACTCTAGAGCAAGGACCACTCTGCATCAGCTGGTACATGCACGACTCTGCATTGCATCAACTACCCCACATGCACCACTCAGCAGCTGCATGTGGAGCCAAGAGTGGGGACCTTCCTATGTCAGCGGCAACATTCATGACTCAGTAGCTGGGATCACGGCCAAGTTACCAGCCTTCAAGAAGCTTTCTTGAGGAGGAAGCTGCGTGCCTTGGTCCAGGAAGATTCCTTGAGGAGGAAGGTGCGACCTTGCAGCGCCAAGTTTCCTCTGGGCACAAATCAGCTGGTCAACTTGCCAAGATCCCACTATGAAAGCAGAATGGACTCAGTCAGTCCAGTAACTCCAACACAACTTCAGCAGCAACTCCATCAACTCTACCAGTTGCACCAGCATTCCTTCTTTTCCAAATAACGCCTCAGACCAAAACTTTACAGACGCTCTCTCACATGAAGACCCACGTCAGCCCGGCAGCCTTCTGCCAGCCTGGATTGGTGGACGTCCCTGACTACCTGAAGGCTTGACTACCTAGAAGAGGTGGTCTCTAAGGTAGGAGCTGTATCTAGAAATTCAGCCTAGAGTTAGTGCCTGGCGTCAGCTCTACCTATGCAGTGGTGTTCGAGTCTTCAAGGACTCAGTTGGAGTTCTATCAGGAAAAGAAATGACTCCGACAAGGTCCTCTCCAGCACCCCTCGGACAATCCAAGGTTTCTATATGGGTTCAGATCTTCCAAACCCTCTTCGGCAAAATGGTCGGTTGGTCACCACCGTTTTACGAGAGTCAAGCCGCCCCTAAGAAGGCGATCACTTCACTACGTGTACGGCTAGCGGAGAAAAGACGTTGATGACTTTCTTTGTCCTGTTCTGTTGTATACACGAAGGATGTTTATTCCCTCCATGAATTAACCAAAACAGTTCTTTGCATTCTGTTCCCCGTTGGTTCCGCGGCTTTGCCGCCTTGTACTCGCTCCGCTCGCTCCTTACCTCCAGTGCCTTTGCCAACCATTCCCGGTTCATCCTTCTTCGCTCTGTCGTCCTTTGCCCAACACGCATCAACTCGTCACTTGCCTCACTCCTCCATTCTCTCACTTACACTTGTCTACCTCATGCCTTTGGTGCCTCTGCCTTTCTCAAGCTCTGCAACTAACTCCTCGGAACCGCTTGCACCTCTTCGCTTTTGTCATCCTGCTGACGCAGCTGTTCATGTTGCGCTACTTCTCCCTGCTTTTGCTATTGTCGTCTCCAATCTTGCATTCTTCTGACATGGTATCGGAGCAACATGCAACACTACCTGGTGCCCAGTGGCCCTGTCATCGATTTGCCCTCGCCACTACTTTGCTCATCCGTCCAGCATTTATCTGCCGCCACCACCGCCACTTTGCGTTCTTCAGCTTCGTTCGCAGCTGACATCAACAGCTTTGCCTGGACTGCTCCTTACGCTAGAGTAACGACTCGAATTCCTTTTTTCAGGATGAGATCCACGTGGTGTGGTCCCGACGATTGTCTGATCGTCTCTAGTGGTTCACGTCTACTGTTTTGGACGAATCTGAGACTTAGCGTGAGCTTTCTGGTCGCCTCACGCTATGTGAGCAGGTACTTAGAGACAGTCAGTTTGCAAAGGGAATAACGTCATTTTGTGTTAGTTTTTGAGCATGGAAATGATCGCAGCATTTATAGGGCTAGTCATGAGCTTTCAAACATACCAAACCGCGCACAATTCGGCCAAGCGTAGCCCAAGGTATGCTTGCCGAAGCGCAGGTCTCACCCACCACAGAAACGCCTAACGCCTCCATGGTGCGCACACGCCGTGGTGCCTTCCTTCACGTGTGAAGTGCCTTTCCCAAGGCGCAGGTCCTCTTGCACGTGGTGTAGTGGTCCCCTGCAATGTTTTCATAAACCCTACCCACTTTTGGGTCAAGTTTGGTGATGGGGTGTGACGAGGTTCGAAACCTGTCCGCGAACCTGCAGTCAGAATTTTGACGAAGTCCCCGAGTAACAAAACGTACTTCTGAGTTAGGACGCCGAGCCATGATTTTGGCTAAGTCCCTCAGTAACAACCTGCACTGCTGGATCCGGTGGATGATCCACCTGATCAGGTGGATTATCCACCGGACGCCTCGGCAGGCCTTCCAGAGCAATTTCTCCAGATGGTTTTTTTGTTACTCAATTCGGTCGATTATCCACCAAATTTTGAGTCACAGCCGGCTCCCAGAGTCGCTGCGCACACCCCAACTTTGGAAGGCCATATCTCCCTCGATACTCGTCCGATTCCGACGAAGTAACTTCCACCGGATTCAGCAACTTGTCAACTTTCAAAGGGCAATCATCCATTTTAGGATCGAAGCAATCCTAGAGTCGCCAGATCCGCCGGAGCGGCGTTATCACTTTCTGGCGGCTGGTTGGCACCTCCCGGCGCCGCACTTGGGCATGCGGAGGGGCAAATTTTCAACATTCTCCCCCTTGCACCTGCCGTGCCCGTTGCTCCTGCTTGCTCTCACTCATCTTCTACTGTGCCCTCCAGCCCATCATAGCTGGTCATCCCAAGTCCGGCCACGCTCATCGCGTGCCGGTTCGCGGGTTGCGCCTTGGTCAAGCAACCTGCAAGCATGTTGTGCGTGCTGCAGTGCTGTAGCACCACCTGCCCCTTCTCGATCATGTCCCGTGCGTAGTGATAACGCACATCGATGTGTTTTGTGCTCCTATGCTGCGTCTGGCGTGTTGGTCAGCAAGGTGGAGCCGGTGTTATCCTCTTGCACCATTGTAGGCTCTAGCTGCGGCACGCCCAGCTCCCCCAGCAACCTGCGGAGCCACACCGCCTCCTTGACCGCCTCGGCCAGCGCGATGTACTCAGCTTCCACTGTGGAGGTGGCGACACACTCCTGCTTTCTACTGTACCACGAGACCGCTGCACTAGCAAGGAAGAACACGTAGTTGGATGTGGACTTCCGCTTGTCCACATCACGAGCATAGTCTGCATCCATGTAGTAGACCAGACGCAAAGGATCCGCTGGCACTTTGCCGTCGAACCTCAGGCGCACGTGCCGCGTCGCCTGCAGGTAGCGGAGGATGCGCTTGACCGCCTGCCAGTGTAGTGGCCCTAAATCGGCAACGTACTTGCTCACTTGGCCCACCGCATAGGCCAAGTCCAGTCGAGTCGCAACCATGGCGTACATGAAGCTGCCCACTGCCGATTGGTAAGGCACCCCTGCCATATCCTCCCGCTCTTCTTTTGTTTGCGGCGCCATTGCTGCACTTAGTTCACAGGTCATGGAGACAGGACTGCACACAAGATCAGATCGTCCACGTAGAGTGCGACAGTCTGATGGAGCTCCTTGCTGCGCCGCACGTACACGCTATGCTCCGCCTTACAATGTTTCAAGCCGAGTTGTGCCATGAAGCTGTCCATCTGTTGGTACCAGCATCGGGGCCATTGTTTTAGCCCATACAAGGATTTCCGCGGCTTGCACACCTTGCCCTCCGGTGCCTCCACCCCCTCCGATACCTCCATGTAAGTTTTCTTGTTGATGATTCCGTTGAGGAAGGCCATTTTTATGTCCATCTGGTGGAGCTCCATGTCCTTCGCGGCTGCCACCACAAGGATCGCTTGGATGCTTGTGAACTTGGCGACGGGGGCAAACGTCTCATCGTAGTGCTCGCCGTTACGCTATGCGTACCCCTTTGCAACGAGCCGCGCCTTGGACTTGTCAACCACACCTTCCTTTGTGAACTTGGTCTTGAAGACCCACTTGGAGCCGATGACCTTCGCAGCTTTCGGCCTGTCAACCAACTGCCACGTTTCGTTTTCTGCAATGGACGCAAACTCCGACTTGATGGTGGCGTCCCACTGCTTCCCCTCGGGCCACGCAAGCGCCTCTTGCATGGTTGTTGGTTTTGTTGATGAAGCCAGCATGCACCGCGTCATGCCGATCCATCGACCGGTGCCTGCGTCAAAACGCTTTCCCGCTCTTCGCTGCCTCTTGTTGCGGCGCGGCAGTCTTGGCGGTGTCTCATCGCTCTGCTGCAATCCTTCCAACTCAACCCACTCCAATGAATCATCGACCGGACGGCTTCCTGAGGATTCATCCCGCTCCGGTGAACCATCAACCGGACGGGTGGTGCGTCCGGAGGATTTTTCTCCAACGCTCGACGCGAACTCCGCCGGGAGTGTGCGCTTCGGCACCCGCGGTGCCTCCTTCGACGGATCATTCCGCCGGATCTCCAGCCCACCTGCATCGTCGTCGGAGTCCTCCGCGTCGGCTGCTGCACCTGCTGCACCTCCATGCTCCAACGACGCATCATCGACCTCCGCGTCTGCCGGTTCCTCCTCGTAGTCAAGGAGCTGGAACCACTCTCCCTGTTTTGGAGTGTTCCCGATGCTCATGTCGTTGCTGCTGCTGCTGAAGCTCTGCTGCTCGTTAAACTCGACATCACGGCTGCGGATGATCTCTTGCCTGCACGGTTCCCAGAGCCGGTACACCTTTTGTGCACTGTCGTAACCGAGGAACAAGCACGGCTTTGTCCGGGGCTCCAGCTTGCTGTTGTGTCGTTGCGCCGCCTGCACAATCGCGTGTGCCTTGCACTCGAACACCTTCAGCAGCGCCACGTTTGACTTGCGCTCGCTCCAAACCTCTTGCGGCGTCTTCCAGCTGCCCTTACCCTTCAGCACCGCTGTTGGGGTGAGTTTGATGGTGTAGCTCACTATACGCACAACCTCCGCCTAGAACCCTCGCGGCAATCCCGCATCCACAACCATGGTCCGCACCATGTTGAGCAGTGTCTGGTTTGTCCACTCATCCACTCCGTTGGACTGTGGCAAGTACGGCGTAGTGGGTTCCCACTTGATGTCCTGCTGCTTTATCCACCTGCTGCAACCCACGTACTCTCTGCCATTGTCGCTGCGTAGCGCTCTGACCTTCTGGCCAGTCTTCCTCTCCACCGCTGCAACATACTCCATTAGACAGTCTAGGACCTCGCCCTTCCACTTCATGAAGTACACGTAGAGTTTTCTGCTACAGTCGTCAATGAAGGTGACGAAGTATCTCAAGCCACTGTTTGACGGCATTTTGAACGGTGCGCACACGTCGCTGTACACGACCTCCAGCAGGTCCTTTGTACGAGCCTTTTTCTCGTTGAATGGCTTGCGCCATGCCTTGTCCAAAATGCAAGGCTCGTACTTTTTGTGCACTGCTGCATCTGCTACCACGTCTGCTGCACCGTCGATGACGAGGCCGTGCACTATGTCGCACTTCGCCATCTCCTTAACGGTTGTGGGCACCGAATGCCCCAACCGTCGGTGCCCGAGCTCCAGATCAGCGTTTCCTCCCTTGGCCATGTTGACGACGCGATGCTCCGAGTGTGCTGCATCTGATGCCGCGGGGACCACCTTGGTCTTCACGATGTAGAGACCACCCTCGCACTTCGCCTCCAACACGACCTTGCCGTCGCCGTCAATGCACACCACTGCGCCTTTCCTGAGAAAGAGCACCTCATACCCCTTGTCTGTCAAGCAGCTGACACTTGAAATTTCAGCCAGGCCGGGGACGTGCTGCACATCACGAATTGTGTACAGCTCCTTCTTACCGTCCACCACGACTTCCACCTCCACGTCGCCTTGGCCGGCCGCCGGCTCGACTTTGTCGTTCGCGACCACCATCGACTTGGAGGACCTCTCGTAGGTGACGAACCCCACCTTCTCGACTTGGGTGTGCTCCTCGGCCCCGGAATCCAGGCACCGCCTGCTGGCCTTCTTGAGGAAGTGGTTCTTGTTGCCGTTGAGGAGCGACCTGCCCTTGTTATTTTTGCCGCCGGTCTTCACCTCCTCCGGGCACTCACGGGCGCAATGGCCCTCCTTGCTCCAGTTGCAACACACACCTTTCTTGGCGTCCTTCTTGCCGCCACCCTTTCCACCACTTCCTTTGCCCCCACATCCACTTCCACGCGTTTTGGTGACGAGGACCAATGAGGAAGACGAGGACTCCCCGTGGCTTCGGCGTTGCGCCTCGTTGCGGATGTACTCTACGACCGCGCCATAGGTGAGCTTGTCCTCCGACCATCATCCAAGGATGGTGATTAGTGGGCCCCAACTGTAAGGTAGGACCACGAGGAGGGCCATCGCCTGCAGCTACGTGTCGATCTTCCACCCCACGTCCTTACATTGCGATGCAAGCAACTCGATCTGCTGCATGGCGGAGATGACACCATCTCCCTCCTCGATTCTCACCGTGAGGAGCCACTTCATCGTGAAGATTTTGTTCACGAGTGACTTGGATTGGTGGATGGCGCAAAGCTTTTGCCAAGCTTCGGCTGCTAGCTTGCAGCCTTGGAAGTAGCCCCACTATGACTTGGCCGTCCCGGACACCAGGAGCATGAGCGCCTCTGTGTTCTTCTTTTCAAAGGCCTGCTTCTCCGCGTCCGTAGCAGTCGCCTCTGTGAGCACCTCCTTTCCCAACATGACATCCAGTAGCCCCTTATGTGAGAGATGCAGTTGGAACTGCCACCTCCATAGCCCGAAGCCTGGGCCGTCCGCATACTTCTGAGTGGGCCGCGTCTCCTTCTGCAATATGTGCGCAGCTGCTACTCCTACGAGTTCTCAGAACTTCACGGCAACGTCCAAGATGGCGATCCTGTGAGCTCATGAGCCTGACATCGGCTCCATCAGCCTGACATCGGCATCAACATGTGGTGTAGCAGAATGGCCTCAACGAAAGTAGATCCGCCTGAACCGCAGGTACCATGGCTCTACCTACCGTCGAGGAGATAGGCAAGAGCGCCATCGAGGAAAGCTCTTGGATCAGCACATTTGTGGCCACCACTGGAGCTGTGACGTCCACAATAGACGCAGGGAGTGGCATTCATGCGCCAATTCCTACATTTGATGGGACAGGGTTCTCCCTTTGGAAGTGGCAGTTTGATATCATAGTCGATGATCGTGATCTCCTCCCCTACTTCACAGGGGAGGCTACCCAACCACTTTCATCCCAACCAGAGGAGCTCACAGTGTGGAAGTGGGTCAACAGGAAATGCATGGCCATTCTGGTCTTAGCACTGCAGCAGCATTTGCTCTCTCATATCCCCAGCCTCACAAACGCAGCTGAGGCATACAAGAAACTATGCAAGGTCTACCATAGTGACTCCCTCACCAACCGTTTGTTCATCCTCCAAATGTTGCTGCGGATGTAGCTTACTGAAGGCGAGGACGTCCAAAAATTCTTACAGCAATTTGAGATTCTCCTTCAGCAAGCCAGCAACATGGGCTAGAGCCTTGAAGCCGACATGCAAAGGATGATTCTCCTCATGGCTCTTCCACCAAGCTGGGGCCCCATGATTCCTGTGATTGGTGGCTAGCCAGAGGACCACGTGAAGTACTCCAACATCTCAGAGTACATCCGCAATGAGGCTATGTGGCGTAGCCAGAGCGAGGCCAACATCGCAGCCTATGCTAAGGGTGCAGCAAGCAGCAGCGGCACTTAGCAACTCAGGGCAGCAGCAGGGGGCAGGCGGCAAAGGGAAGGACAAGCGATGGCTTGGCAACTGCCACAGCCATGGCAAGGCAGGGCACTGGGCACGCGAGTGCCGTGTTCCGAAGAGGGAAGGGGTCAAGGGAGAGGGAGAGAAGGGTGACAAGGAAGGCAAGGTTTGGAGGTAGCCCACCGCACTCATGGCACAAGGGACAACTGGTGCTGGCAATGCACTCCTTAAGCCAGGGGCCTTTGTACTTGACTCTTGCACAAATCACCATCCCACCAACGACAAACGGGGGTTCACCTCCATGGGCCCCTGCCACCTCAACTGCCGTTGTGCTAATGGGAGGATGGAACCAGCTGAAGGGGTGGGTGACAAGCTGGTCACCATCCAGGTGAATGGCCAAGAGAAGGAGCTCAAGCTCACCAACGCAGTCTTTCTGCCCAACTTTGCTCCCGACCTACTCTCTGTCGGCAAGATTACTGACCGAGACATGACGGTCGTCTTCGACAAGAACAGGGCCATTATCCTTCCCACGTTGGCAGTGAAAATACAGTACGCTACAAAGAGTGTGGTGGCAGATGTTCCACGCGTGGACGGCCTCTACATCCTCCAAACCAAGGTGGAGGGTGCTGCCAAAGCTTGGGCAGCCATGACTGCCGGGGACAGTCAGGTGGTAGAGGCAGAAAGCAGCTGCCCGTCAACAGCAGCAGATATAACAAAATCAGTGGAAGCTGCAGGACCCACCAAACCCGAAGCAGTCCCTGGGACTGGCACGGCACCGGAAGCAAACTGTGGCCAAGACTTTGGCACAGGCCCTTGGCCCACGCCGCCCACTCCACGTTAGAGACAATGGGCAAGCACGAGCTGGTATGAGACCATGCCTTGGGGAAGGGAGAGGGTGCGGGGAAGGTGAAGAACATATGTGAGGCCTGCCTCATGGGCAAGGCCAAGAGGAAAGGGCGCAAAGAGAACAAGCATGGAAATTTGGCGAATGAACCTCTCAAGTTGGTCCACACCGACGTGTGCGGGCCGATGCGGACAGCCTCAGTCGGAGGCTGCAGGTATTTCCTCACCTTAACAGATGAAAAAATGAGGAAGATCTGGACGTACTTCATGAAGCAGAAGAGTGAGGCAAAGGAGCATCTACTGCACTTTGCCCAATGGTTGAGCGACAGACCGGCAAGAAGGTCAAGGCCCTTTTTTGTGATAACGGTGGGGAATACAAGGCCTATGAGGGCTGGCTGGCGGAGCAGGGGATACGGTAAGAAAGTACAGTACCTGAGTCGCCCGAGAGCAATGGTGTTGCTGAACGGCTCAACCAAACCATCCTCGGGATGGTAAGAATGATGTTGTATGAAGCAAAGCTGCCAGGACGGTTCTGGGCCAAGGCTACTAAGACAACGGCCTACATCATCAACCTCACACCTGCATCAGCCCTTTGAGGAAAGGGAAAAAAGAAGCTGCCGCCGATGACCCCACAAGAGGCATGGTCAGGCAAGAAACAAGATGTCTCACATCTGCGAGTGTTTGGCTGCCAGGCCTATGCCAAGAAGTTGACGAGGGAGGGTTCCAGTAAGCTGGATCCACAGGCCAAGAAATGTCTTCTCTTGGGGTACGACTGTGCCCAACGCTCTTACAGGCTCTAGGACCTACAAGGCAACAAAGTGATTTGTAGTACAGACGTGGAATTCAACGAGGCTGTCGTAGGAGCAAAGCAGCGGTTCAAGGACAAGCTATTGCCCAAACTGGGTGAATGGCTGGTTTTACTGGAGACAGGCGATAAGGCACACAGGGGTGGAGCAGCAACAAGGCAACATGAGTGGTAGCTTCAAGGAGAGTCGCAGCAGAGGACTCTGATGTTGATTCAGATTCCTCCTCCTCTGATGATGAGGACTCTTCCACTAAGGGAGAGTTTGTGGTAAGAGAACCAGAGCAGCAAGAGCAGCAGCAGCAGGAGCAGCAGCAGCAGCCGTCGGAGCATCAGGCTCTAAGACGCAGCTCGCGCTTATCTATCCCACCACTACAATATGATGCTACAACTGGTGAGTGGACTGGTCTGAGTTACGCCTTCGTGGCTCAGGGAGAGCCGTCCACAATGGCAGAAGCACTTGCTCTACCGGATGGGGCCAAGTGAAAGGCCGCCATCAAAAGAGAGTTGGCCTCGCACAAGGAGAACAGGACATGGAAGTTGGTGGTCCGGCCCGCTAGCGCTCACGTTGTAGGGTGCAAGTGGGTCATGGTCAAGAAGCTGAAGCAGGATTGCACCATCAAGAGCCACAAGGCGCAGCTGGTGGCCAAGGGTTTTGTGCAGCGGCCGGGGAGCGAGTACAATGGGACGTACGCGCCCGTCGTCACCTTTGCAACGATCCGGTTTCTCCTCGCAACACTAGCAGCCAAGAACTTAGAGGTTCACCAGTTTGGTGTCAAGACTGCATTTCTCTACGGAAAGCTTGACAAAGAAGTCCTAATGAAGGTGCCTGAGGGGGTGGATGCACCACCCAGAAGAGTTTGCAAGCTCAACAAGTCATTGTATGGGCTGAAACAGGCTCCGAGGTGCTGGTACAAGGAGATGGATGCTTTCATGGAGGGGTCCGGGTTCGGTCACTATGAGATTGACCTTAGCATGTACGTACGAGAGGACAAGGATGGCCTCGTCTTGGTGGCTCTTTATGTCGATGACCTCATCATCTGCGCATCATCGACAAAGCTGCTGGAGAATATCAAGATGCAGTTGAGCAGTCGGTTCCAAATGAAAGACCTGGGACCTCTTGAGTACTACCTAGGCATCAGTGTCACGCAGTATCGCTCAGCCGGCACCAGCAGGCTCAGCCAGACCAAATACATTGATCACATCCTCAAGCGGTACGACATGGAGGACTGCAAACCCGTCAGCACCCCCATGGCAACGGATTGCATCCTTACCTCAGGTGCCGCTCCTACCAACAAAGCAGAGCAGGTCTACATGGCAAACGTGCCATATCACTCTGCCGTGGGCAGTCTAATGTACACGATGGTCGCGACTCGCCCTGACATCTGCCACGCTGTGGGGCAGGTGAGCAGGTATGTGGCCAACCCTCGGCCACAACACTGGTAAGCAGTGAAGCGAATCTTTCGCTACCTAAAGGGTACGCGTCACTTGGGCATCCAGTACGGAGGGGTGCCACAGTCAGAATCCTTGCGGCTCATGGTGTATACCGATGCAGATTGGGCCGGGAATGTCGACGACCGCAAGTCCATGTACGGCTACGTGTGCGTGCTGAACAGAGGAGCCGTGTCATGGGCCAGCCGTAAGCAGGACTGCATCTCCCTCTCCACTGCCAAAGCAAAGTGCATCGCTCTAGCGGAAGCGTGCAAGGAGACAATGTGGCTGCGTAGCCTGAACCAAGAGATACGAGCACCTCAATCGGCCGCAACGGTGGTCAAGGTGGACAACAAGTCTGCCATTGACATGTCCAAAATGGCACCTTGACGCGGAGGACAAAACACATTGAAGTTCGATACCACTTCAGTTGCGACCTGGTCGCTAAGGGAGTGCTGGAGCTTGAGCACGTTGCGTCCAAGCTCAACCGGGCAGACATGCTGACAAAACCCCTTCACCGAGAACTCCACCTTGCAGGAAGACAGGGTATCGGCATGAAGAGCGTAAGTGACGAAGACTGAAGACATGACAAGTGGCAAGAGGTGCAAGGGATAGATTGTCGATATATGAATGTCCCTTGGCCACTAGCATCCAGAATTGGCAAGTAGTGGACGGACCAGGCATGCACTGCTCATGTGGAGCAAGTCCCCTGGGTCCGGTCCAACAGACCAGGCATGCACTGTCCTTGTGTAAGGATAACTCCCCTGGGTTTTTCTGATGATGGCTATTCAGATTGTCAATCGGACTGTACCGATGGAAAGAGCAGGTGTCAAAATGTCAGCTGTGCTAGTTTCGGGCTGATCCAACGGTCGGATTGGAAGATGCAAGATGTACCTTGGATCAGGGGATGTCTTCCTTGATTCAGGGGATGACCTCCTTAACTTAAGGAATGACATTGGCTGAGGCGCGCGCGCTTCGGGTTAGCCGAGGCACGCGCGCTTTGGCTGCCAAAGGCACTCCTCAGCTATTTATGCCTCGTACTTGCCATTGTCTTAACTACTCCGTCACTTGATGTCTCTTGTTTGAGCTGTGCGCTTGAGACTGAGCTTGATATGAACTGCTAAGGTGGTTGTAATCTTGCTTGTGTGAGAGTGCTGACTTAATTTGTTGGGCTCTCACACCAAGGAAGAAGAAGGCTTAGAGGGCGGGAGCCCTTAAGACCTTGAGCGAAAGCACCTAGGTAGCTAGGTCTCACCAGAGGCATAGTTTATTCCTTGGGGGTGATCGTAATCCTTGGGTGAAATTCCCTAGGACGGTCGGCAGTTGCCATTGTGTCGGCGCTGTTTTCTAGACCAGAGCCTCAGGCCACGTGACTCAGGAATAACAAAAGGGTTATGGGCCCACGCCTAGTGTGAGACTTAGTTGCAAAAATCATACAGGTCTCAGAAGCTCAGCAAACGTGAGGAGCGCAGACGCTCTATCACACCTACAGGTGCTCCTCTTGGGCCCTCCGTCCAAGACCTCTCATCAGCCTGACATCGGCTCCATCAGCCTGACATCGGCATCAATAGCAGGTGTAGCAGAGCGGCCTCAACGGAATCAGATCCGCCTCAACCGTAGGTACCATGGCTCCACGTACTGTCGAGGAGAATGGCAAGAGCACCATCGAGGAAGGCTCGTGGACCAGCACACCTGTGGCCACCACTGGAGCTGTGACGTCCACAGTAGAGGCAGGGAGTGGCATTCATGCGCCAACTCCTAAAGTTGATGGGACAGGGTTCTCGCTTTGGAAGTGGCAGTTTGATATCATAGTTGATGACCGTGATCTCCTCCCCTACTTCATAGGGGAGGCTGCCCAACCACTTTCATTCCAACCAGAGGAGCTCGCAGTGTGGAAGCGGGCCAACAAGAAATGCATGGCCATTCTGGTCTCAGCACAGCAGCAGCATCTGCTCTCTCATATCTCCGGCCTCACAAACGCAGCTGAGGCATACAAGAAACTATGCAAGGTCTACCAGAGTGACTCCCTTGCCAACCGTTTGTTCATGTTCCAAAATCTCAGAGTACATCCGCAATGAGGCTATGCGGCGTAGCCATAGCGAGGCCAACATCGCAGCCTATGCTAAGGGCGCAACAAGCAGCAGCGGCACTAGCAACTCAGGGCAGCAGCAGGGGGAAGGGGGCAAGGGGAAGGGCAAGCGATGGCCTGGCAACTGCCACAGCCGTGGCAAGGCAGGGCAGTGGGCACGCGAGTGCCTCTCTAAAGAAGGAAGGGGTCAAGGGAGAGGGAGAGAAGGGTGGCAAGGGAGGCAAGGGTGGGAAGTAGCCCACCACACTGATGGCACAAGGCACGACTGGCGGTGGAAATGCACTCCTTAAGCCAGGGGCCTTTGCACTTGACTCTTGCACAAATCACCATTCCACCAACGACAAACGGGGGTTCACCTCCATGGGCCCCTGCCACCTCAACTTCCATTGTGCTAACGGGAGGGTGGAACCAGCTGAAGGGGTGGGTGACAAGCTGGTCACCATCCAGGTGACTGGCTAAGAGAAGGAGCTCAAGCTCACCGAGGCAGTCTATCTGCCCACTTTGCTGCCAGCCTACTCTCTGTCGGCAAGATTACTGACCGAGACATGACGGTCGTCTTCGACAAGAATAGGGCCGTTATCCTTCCCACATTGGCAGTGAAAATACAGTACGCTGCAAAGAGTGTGGTGGCGGATGTTCCACGCGTGAACGGCCTCTACATCCTCCAAACCAAGGTGGAGGGTGCTGTCGAAGCTGGGGCAGCCATGACTGTCGGGGGCAGTGAGGTGGTAGAGGCAGAAAGCAGCTGCCCGTCAACAGCAGCAGATATAACAAAATCAGTGGAAGCTGCAGGACCCACCAAACCCAAAGCAATCGCTAGGACTACCACGGCATCGGAAGCAAACTGTGGCCAAGACCTTTGGCACAGGCGCTTGGCCCACGCCGCCCACTCCACGTTGGAGACAATGGGCAAGCACGAGCTGGTACGAGGCCTGGCCTTGGGGAAGGGAGAGGGTGCGGGGAAGGTGAAGAACGCGTGTGAGGCCTGCCTCATGGGCAAGGCCAAGAGGAAAGGGCGCAAGGGGAAGAAGCACAAAGATTTGGCGAATGAACCTCTTGAGTTGGTCCACACCGACGTGTGCGGGCCGATGGGTACAGCATGAGTCGGAGGCTACAGGTATTTCCTCACCTTTACAGATGACAAAACGAGGAAGATCTGGACATACTTCATGAAGCACAAGAGTGAGGTAAAGGAGCATCTGCAGCACTTTGTCGCAATGGTTGAGCGGCAGACCGGCAAGAAGGTAAAGGCCCTTCGTTGTGACAACGGTGGGGAATACAAGGCCGGTGAGGGTTGGTTGGCAGAGCAGGGAATACTGCAAGAAAGTATAGTACCTGAGTCGCCCGAGAGCAACGGTGTCGCTGAACGGCTCAACCAAACCATCCGCGGGATGGTAAGAACGATGTTGTATGAAGCAAAGCTGCCAGGACGGTTATGGGACGAGGCTAATAGGACATCCGCCTACATCATCAACCTCACACTTGCATCAGCCCTTCGAGGAAAGGGGAAAAAAAAGCTGCCGCCAATGATCCCACAAGAGGTATGGTCGGGTAGGAAACGAGATGTCTCACATCTGCGAGTGTTTGGCTGCCAGGCCTATGCCAAGAAGTTGACGAGGGAGGATGCCAGTAAGCTGGATCCGCAGGCCAAGAAATGTTTGCTCTTGGGGTACGACAGTGCCTAGACCTCTTAGAGGCTCTGGGACCTATAAGGCAACAAAGTGATTCGTAGTAAAGACGTGGACTTCAACGAGGCTGTCGTAGGAGCAGGGCAGCTGTTCAAGGACGAGCGAGTGCCCAAACTGGGTGAATGGCTGGTTATACTAGACACAGGCGATGAGGCACCACAGGGGTGGAGCAGCATTGAGGCAACAGAGGCGAGAGGAGTGGTAGCTTTAGGGAGAGCCACAACAGAGGACTCTGATGTTGATTCAGATTCCTCCTCCTCTGATGATGAGGACTCTTCCACTGAGGGAGAGTCTGTGGTAAGAGAACAAGAGCAACGAGAGCAGCAGCACCAGGAGCAGCAACAGCAGCTGTCGCAACATCAGGCAGTAAGACGCAGCTTGCGCTTATCTATCCCACCACGACAGTATGATGCTATAAATGGTGAGTGGACTGGTCTGAGTTATGCCTTCGAGGCTCAGGGAGAGCCGTCCACAGTGGCAGAAGCACTGGCTCTATTGGATGGGGCCAAGTGGAAGGCCGCCATTGAAAGCGAGCTGGCCTCGCACAAGGAGAACAGGACATGGAAGCTGGTGGACCGGCCCGCTGGCGCTCACGTTGTAGGGTGCAAGTGGGTCATGGTCAAGAAGCTAAAGCAGGATAGGACCATTGACCGCCACAATGCGCGGCTGGTGGTCAAGGGTTTTGCGCAGCGGCCAGGGAGCAAATACGATGGTACGTACGCGCCCGTCGTCACCTTTGCAATGATCCGGTCTCTCCTCACAAGAGCAGTAGCCAAGAACTTAGAGGTTCACGAGATGGATGTCAACAGTGAATTGCTGTACAAAAATCTTGACAAAGAGGTCCTGATGGAGGTACCTGAGGGGGTGGATGCACCATCCGGAAAAGGTGGTCAAGGTGGACAACAAGTCTGCCATCGACATGTCAAAAAATGGCACCTTGACACGGAGGACAAAACACATCAAAGTTCGGTACCACTTCAGTCACGACCTGGTCGCTAAGGGAGTGCTGGAGCTGGAGCACGTTGCATCCAAGCTCAACCGGGCACACATGCTGACAAAACCCCTTCACCGAGAACTCCACCTTGTAGGAAGACAAGGTATCGACATGAAGAGCGTAAGTGGCGAAGACTGAAGACAGGAAAAGTGGCCAGAGGTGCAAGGGAGAGATTTTTGTTATTTGAATGCCCCTTGGCCACTAGAATCCAGAATTGGCAAGTAGTGGACGGACCAGGCATGCACTGCTCATGTGGAGCAAGTCCCCTGGGTCCGGTCCAACAGACCAGGCATGCACTGTCCTCGTTCAAGGATAAGTCCCCTGGATTTTTCTGATGATGGCTATTCAGATTGTCAATCTGACCGTACCAATGCAAAGAGCAGGTGTCAAACTGTCAGCTGTCCAAGTTTCGGGCTGATCCAACGGTCGGATTGAAAGATGCAAGATGTGCCTTGGATCAGGGGATGTCTTCCCTAATTGAGGGGATGACCTCCCTAATTTAAGGAGTGACATCGGCCGAGGCGCGCGCGCTTCGGCTGCAAAAGGCACTCCTCAGCTAATTATGCCTTGATATGCCATTGTCTCAACTACTCCTTCACTTGATGTCTCTTGTTTGAGCTGTACGCTTAAGAATGAGCTTGATATGAACTGCTAAGGTGGTTGTAATCTTGCTCGTGTGAGAGTGCTGACTTACTTTGTTGGGCTCTCACACCAAGGAAGAAGAAGGCTTAGAGGGCGGGAGCCCCTAAGACCTTGAGCGAAAGCACCTGGGTAGCTAGGTCTCACCAGAGGCATACTTAATTCCTTGGGGGTGAACATGATCCTTGGGTGAAATTCCCTTGGACGGTCGGCAGTTGCCATTGTGTCGGGGCTCTTTTCTAGACCGCAGCCTCAGGCCACGTGACTCAGGAATAACAGTTTTCACCACTATGCAACCAGTTCGCACCACTATGCAACCAGTTTGCACCACTCCGCAAACAGTTCGCGCCACTCCACAACCAGTTGCCAATGCGCAGCCAGTTCGCACCACTCTGCAACCAGTTTGCACCACTCTCCAATCTGTTTGCACCACTCCACAACTTGTTTGCATCACTCCAAAACCAGTTTGCACCACTCTGCAGCCAGTTTGCACTACTCCGTAGCCAGTTCGCACCAGTCCGCAGCCAGTTCGCACCACTCTGCAACCAGTTCGCACCACTCCACAACCAGTTCGCATCACTCGGCATCCAGTTCGCACCACTCCGCAACCAAGTTGCACCACTCCGCAACCAGTTCGCACCACCCTGCAACCAGTTTGCACCACTCCCCAACCAATTCACACCACTCCGCAACCAGTCCGCAAAACTCGGAAACGAGTTCCCAACACTCCGCAACCAGTTTGCACCACTCTGCAACAAGTTCACACCACTCCGCAACCAGTTTGCACCACTCGGCAACCAGTTTGCACCACTCCACAACCAGTTCCCACAACTCAGCGACCAGTTCGCACCACTCCCCTACCAGGTTGCACCACGCCGCAACCAGTTCGCACCACTCTACAACCAGTTCGCACCACTCCGTAACCAGTTTGCACCACCCCGCAACCAGTTTGCACCACTCCGCAACCAGTTCGCACCACAGCGCAACCAGTTTGCACTACTCGGCAACACGTTTGCACCGATCCGCAACCCGTTCGCACCACTCCGCAACCAGTTCCCACCACTCTGCAACCAGTTCGCACCACTCCGCAACCAGTTCGAACCACTTCGCAACCAGTTTGCACCAATCCGTAACCACTTCACACAACTCCGCAACCATTTCGTACCACTCCGAAACCGGTTCACACCAATCCGCAACCAGTTTGCACCACTCTGCAATCAATTTGCACCACTCCGCGACCAGATCGCATCACTCCGCAACCAGTTTGAACCACTCCGCAACCAGTTTGCACCACTCCGCAACCAGTTCGCACCACTCTGCAACCAGTTCGCACCACTCCGCAACCAGTTCGCACCACTCCGCAACCAGTTCGCACCACTCCGCAACCAGTTCGAACCACTTCGCAACCAGTTTGCACCAATCCGTAACCACTTCACACAACTCCGCAACCATTTCGTACCACTCCGAAACCAGTTCACACCAATCCGCCGCCAGTTTGCACCACTCTGCAATCAATTTGCACCACTCCGCAACCAGATCGCATCACTCTGCAACCAGTTTGAACCACTCCGCAACCAGTTTGCACCACTCGGCAACCAGTTCGCACCACTCCGCAACCAGTTCGCACCACTCCCAAACCAGTTTACACCACTCCTCAACCAGTTCCCACCACTCTGCAACAAGTTCGCACTACCCGTTGACCTGTTCGCACCACACCGCACCCAGTTTGCACCACTCTGCAAGCAGTTCGCAGCACTCCGCAACCAGTTCGGACCCCTCCGCAACCAGTTCGCACCACTCCACAACCATATTGCACCAGTCCGCAACTAGTTCCCACCACTCTGCAACCTGTTGCCACCACTCTGCGACCAGTTAGCACCACTCCGCAACCAGTTCGCACCACACCGCAACCAAATTGTACCAATCCGCAACTAGTTCGCACCACTCCGCAACCAGTTCGCACGAATCCGCAACCAGTTTGCACAACCCTGCAAGTAGGGTCGAGATCTCTGCAACCAGTTCGCACCAATCCGCAACCAGTTCGCAGCACTCCGCGAGCTGTTCGCTCCACTTCGCAACCAGTTTGCACCACTTCGCAACCAGTTCACACCTTTTGGAAACCAGTTTGCACCATTCCGTAACCAGTTTGAACCACTCCACAACCAGTTTGCACCACTCTGAAACCAGTTAGCACCACTCCGCAACCAATTCGCACCACTCCGCAACCAGATCGCACCACCTTGCAACCGGTTCTCACCACTCTGCAACCAGTTTGCACCACTCTACAACCAGTTTGCACCACTCTGCAACCAGTTTGCACTTCTCAGCAGCCAGTTCGCATCATTGAGCAGCAAGTTCACACCACTCCACAACCAGTTCGCACCACTCTGCAACCAGTTCGCACCAGTCCGCAACAAGTTTGCACCACTCCACAACCTGTTCGCACCACTTGGTCACCCATTTGCACCACTCCGCAACCAGCTCCCAACACTCCAGAACCAATTCGCACCACTCGGCAACCAGTTTGCACCACTCTGCAACCAGTTCGCACAACGCCACAACCAGTTCGCTCCACTCCGCAGCCAGTTCGCACTACTATGCAACCAGTTAGCACGACCCCGCAACCACTTTGCACAACTCCGGACCAGTTCGCACCACTCTGCAACCAGTTCTCACCACTCTGCAACCAGCCACTCCGGAACCAGTTCGCACCACTCCACAACCAGTTTGCACCACTCCAATGCCAGTTCGAACCATTCCCCACCCAGTTCGCACCACTCTGCAACCATTTCGCACCATTCCGCAACCATCTCGCACCACTCCGCAACCAGTTCGCACCACTCCACAACCAGTGCACACCACTCCGCAACCAGTTTGCACCACTCCGCAACCAGTTCACACCACTCCGCAACCAGTTCGCACCACTCCGCAAGCAGTTTGAACCACTCGGCAACCAGTTCGCACCACTCCGCAACCCGTTAGCACCACTCCGCAACCGGTTTGCACCACTCCGCAACCAGTTCGCACCACTCTGCAACCAGTTCGCACCACTCCGCAACCCGTTAGCACCACTCCGCAACCGGTTTGCACCACTCCGCAACCAGTTCGCACCACTCTGCAACCAGTTCGCACCACTCCGCAACCCGTTAGCACCACTCCGCAACCGGTTTGCACCACTCCGCAACCAGTTCGCACCACTCTGCAACCAGTTCGCACCACTCCGCAACCCGTTAGCACCACTCCGCAACCGGTTTGCACCACTCCGCAACCAGTTCGCACCACTCTGCAACCAGTTCGCACCACTCCGCAACCCGTTAGCACCACTCCGCAACCGGTTTGCACCACTCCGCAACCAGTTCGCACCACTCTGCAACCAGTTCGCACCACTCCGCAACCCGTTAGCACCACTCCGCAACCGGTTTGCACCACTCCGCAACCAGTTCGCACCACTCTGCAACCAGTTCGCACCACTCCGCAACCCGTTAGCACCACTCCGCAACCGGTTTGCACCACTCCGCAACCAGTTCGCACCACTCTGCAACCAGTTCGCACCACTCCGCAACCCGTTAGCACCACTCCGCAACCGGTTTGCACCACTCCGCAACCAGTTCGCACCACTCTGCAACCAGTTCGCACCACTCCGCAACCCGTTAGCACCACTCCGCAACCGGTTTGCACCACTCCGCAACCAGTTCGCACCACTCTGCAACCAGTTCGCACCACTCCGCAACCCGTTAGCACCACTCCGCAACCGGTTTGCACCACTCCGCAACCAGTTCGCACCACTCTGCAACCAGTTCGCACCACTCCGCAACCAGTTCGCACCACTCTGCAACCAGTTTGCACCACTCCGCAACCAGTTCACACCACTCCGCAACCAGTTTGCACCACTCCGCAACCAGTTCGCACCACTCCACAACCAGTTCGCAATACCCCGCAACCAGTTCGCACCATTCCGCAACCAGTTCGCACACCCCGCAACCAGTTCTCACCACTCTGCAACCAGTTTGCACTTCTCTTCGACAAGTTCGCACCAATTCATAACCAGTGCGCACCACTCCGCAACCAGTTCGAAGCACTCCTGAACCAGTTTGCACCACTCCACAACCAGTTCGCACTACTCCACAACCAGCTCGCACCACTCCGCTACCAGTTCGCACCACTCAACAACCAGTTCGCACCACTCCGCAATCTGTTCGCACCACTCCGCAACAACTTTGCACCACCCTGCAACCAGTTCGCACCACTCCGCAACCAGTTCGCACCTCTCCGCAACCTGTTCGCACCACTCCGCAACCAGTTCGAACCACTTGGCCAGAAGATCACACCACCTCGCAACCAGTTCGCACCACTCCGCAACCAGTTCGCACCCCTCTGCAACGAGTTCGCACGACTACGCAATAAGTTCGCACCACTCCACAACCAGCTCGCACCACTCCATAACCAGTTCGCATTCTTCCACAACCAGCTCGCATCAATCCGCAACCAGTTCGCAACACCCCGCAACCAGTTCGCACCACTCTGCAACCAGTTCGCACACCCCGCAACCTGGATTCCTTGGATTCTTCCATGTGGTTTCGAGCTTTCACTTGCTCAATTTGGTTGAGAATTCAGAAAGTTAGCCCCATCCGAAGTTTGGGTGGTCGGCAGGTGGAATCTGGGTCTCCGACATGGGTGACGGGATAATTCCACCGCGGTGGTCCGAGTTCATCTCCAACAAGCTCCAAATGCACCAGGGGCATGAATGAAGTGACCATAAGGACCTCCTTGACCAAGGTGAACTTCTCGTTGACTTCTGGGTGAGGAAAGGCGCTCCGACGGATCATCGTCGAAGCACCTCTCGTTGCCTAGTTTGCAAGGCATAGTGGGTGGCTCCACCAAGGGTTGCTTTGACGGCCGTAGCAGGGGCTCTACTGCTCCGTTTTGGGCGTGCTTGGATGCATTGGAAATCTTAGATCACAGGCTATAAGAATCTGATATAACATTACCAGAATAACTAACCGTTAATGATTCTCATCATTTCTCAGTTCCCGTAATCTGCATTCTGCCAGAATTCTGCTCCCTTGGTATTGTGGCAACCCAAAGCACACACCTCCCTTGGAAGTCTCTTTGCACTAAGAAACCGTCAACACTTAGATAGTTTGGGGCACGCCAGGAAAGTGTTCCTGACAGGGGTGTATAGAGAGGAGGGAGAGGCAGTCAACAGGGGGCCATAGGCACGGGCAAGTTGTAGCAGCAGGCAAGGGAGGGTACGAGGGGGGAGGAGAGCAATGGCCTTCACTGGGAGCGGTTGTGGCGGTGGGTTGGAGTGGGGCTGACTGTATGGGGCAGAGGTGCTCCCTCCCTTTGCCTACTAACGAATCCCACCAGGTGCATTGGATGCAGTGGGAGCAACGGTGGTAGTGCCCCTGGTGAGGTGTACATCCCATCCCATGGACACCGCAGGACCTTAAATACTCCAACCGATGTCGACCTCATCGACAAGATTCATCCGAAGCATCGGTGGGGCTTAGACGCCAACTGGGTGAGATGACGCCACCAAGGGAATATGTCCAAGGCATGTTAAGCCTTGGACAGTACCTCCTGGGAATTGGCACCAACTGATCTTCAGGTGTTGGCACAGCTGAAGGTGAAGCACCCGACAAAGAAGTGGCCGACACCAGCATGGGTAGCAGAGGCGGCAATGCGGACTCCTTCTGAACTCCCAGATGTAGATGGGGTGCAGACGACCCTCTTCGACAATAGCAAGGGCACGGCAGCAGGGCCGTTGGGTTCAACGCTGAACCGAATTCGGCAGGTTGTGGTGGGAAGCGAGCCGCACATAAGGCTATTGGGGCAGCTACTTGCCTCCCTATGCCGGGGACAGCTCCACCCCACAACTTGGGGCTTCTCTACAACAATCAGGCTTATCGTACTAGCAAAGCCTGATCGAGGTGTGCACCCACTTGCAGTGGAAGAGGCGATTCCATGCCTGCTATGGAGATGGATGGCTAGTATGGGGAGGAGAGAGATGGATAGGGCATTGGCACCGACGTAGCAAGTAGTGGGAGTGTAAGGTTGTCTGGGAAAAAGTTGTTCACTAGGGACAAAGGTCCCCTGCAATACCCTCCAGTGCCTATCCAACCAAGTTGTTTAGGTTGGCCTGACAACCTTCCTTGCTATAGCGGTGTCAATGCCTTGGGAAAACGTTTTTCACTCTGTAACAGAGTGAAGGTTGGCCTGACAAGGAGGTTCTGTGGGGGTGTTGGTCCCATTGCGCGTCCGCCTGAACTAGCATATGGCCATGGCCCTTCAGCAAGCAAAGGCGCGGCAGCTTTGTTCCAACACCGAGGCGCTTTCTTTAAGCCATAGAGAGCCTTAAGCAATAGCCATACTCGGTTTGTGCCATCCTCAAGGCCCCCTGGCTGGCTCACATACAGTTCTTCTTCATGTGATCCATTCAAAAAGGCATTTCTTACATCCCTTTGGTGGATTTCCCAGTCCTCGTGTGCAGCCACTGCGATCAATGCGCGGCTGGTCCCGTACTTTCCCACAGGGGCATATGTGCCCGCAAATTCCTGTCCTGGGATTTGATGGAAGCCCTCTGCCACAAGCCTTGCTCTATACTTGTCAATCAGGCCTTTGAGATTTCCTTTCACTTTGAACAGCCATTTGAAATATATGGCCTTTTGAACAGGTGGCAGAGGCACCAGCTCAAACACTTCATGCTTGAGCAATTTGTTCAGTTCTGCTACCATTGCTTTTTCCCATTCTGCGGCATCCGGACTCCTCCTGGCTTCAGTCACAGTCAGTGGTTCTGCTACAGTGTGGTCCATCGATGTCCTGCTGACAGTGTGGTAGAATCGTTGGTAGTCAACTCCGAACTGGTTTGGGAGTGGTGCGAATTGGTTGCGGAGTGGTGCGAACTGGTTGCGGAGTGGTGCGAACTGGTTGCGGAGTGGTGCGAACTGGTTGCGGAGTGGTGCGAACTGGTTGCGGA
>SZWC01020914.1:0-24554 GCA_023375785.1 Penium margaritaceum
AGACCTGCCTCCTTGTCTGTCCAACGGCTTTTCTTGTCGAACGTGACGTCGTGACTCCGCACAATCTGCTGCCTCCTTGGGTCAAAGAGCCGATACGCCTTGCTTCCGCTCTCATATCCAAGGAAAATACACTGGCGGGTACGTGGGTCCAGCTTGCTCCGTCCCTCACATGCGTGCACCATTGCATGTGCAACACAACCAAACATGCGGAGGTGACCCACTGCCGGCTTCCTCCCGCTCCACACTTCTTGTGGCATCTTCCATGCATTGCTCTCCTTGTCCTTCAGCGGCTTGGTCGGCATGAGATTCATGATGTACACTGCTGTCCTTGCCGCCTCCGCCCAATACCGTTGTGTAAGGCCGGCGTCGCACAACATGGATCGCACCATGTTAAGGATTGTGCGATGCGTTCTTTCTATGACGCCATTCTGTTATGGGGAGTCTGGAGTTGTTTTCTACCACTCAATCCCCTTGCTCTTCATCCACCCAAGGCACCCCGCATATTCACCGCCGTTGTCACTCCGGAACGCCTTCACCTTCAACTCTGTTTGCCGCTCCACATCAGCCACAAACTCTTCCATGCATGCAAGGACCTCACTCTTCCGCTTCATTGGGTAGAGGTAGAGTTTTCGGTTGTGGTCATCGATGAAGGTGAGGAAGAGGCGAGCTCCGCCGATGGAGCTCTCAAGCGGTCCACACACATCTGTGTGTACCACGGCCAGTTTTGCCGATGCACGCATCCCCTTGGCGACAAACGGCTGCCGAGTTGATTTGCCAATTATGCATGGCTCACACACGGTCTCCTTGGTTCCATGAAGGCCGCTAATTTGGAGTCCCCGCACCACTTCCCTCTCAGCCATCTCCTTCACTGTTGATGGAGAAATGTGGCAGAGTCGACGGTGCCATAGGTCCAGGTCTCCTCCGTCCTTTGTTGCAAGATTGGCGGCGTTGGACCCCACCCGGCTGCTGAGAATCTTCGCGCGTAGCAGGTACAAGTCATCCTCCCTCTTGGCACGCGCAATCACCTCACCTTTGCCCTCTTTGCGGATGATAGCCTCCTTCTTTCTGAAGAGCACCTCAAGTCCCTTGTCGGTAAGGCGGCTGACGGAGAGCAGGTTTGCCCCAAAGTTGGGCATGTGCAGCACATCATAGATTGTGCTCGTGACAGGTTTGCCATCCACAATTGACTCAATGCAGACGTTATCCTCACCGGCGGCCACCTCTGTTTTTCCATTAGCCACCATCATGCGTCTCTCCGAGGCGCCGTAGGTGACAAATGCCGCCCTGTTGCATTGCATGTGGTGGCCTGATCCGGAGTCGATGATGGAAACTCCCGGATCCTTCAAGTTGGTGGAGTTGTACGCCATAAAGGTGTGCTCATCTTTCTTCCCACCCCGCTGCGACCGATCTGTTTTCTTCTTGGGACAGTTGCGCGCGTAGTGGCCCTCCTTGCCATAGTTGAAGCACTCCCCCTTCTTGTCACCCTTCTTAGTGCCCTGTTTGGCACCCTTCCACTTGTNGCTGCATGATCTCCATGATGTTGTCGCCTTCGTTTGCTCGGAGGGTGACGAGCCGTTTGAAGATGAAGAGCTGATTGGCAAGGTTGCTTGACGAGTAGATGGAGCAGAGTTTTGACCAGGCGTCTGCGGCCAGGGTGCATCCTTGGATGTGCCCAAGTTGTGGTAGGCATAACGCGGACACAAGGAGCGCCAACGCCTTTTGTTACGCTTCTTGTATGCCTCCTTCACCTCAGCCGTTGCAGTTTCCGGTGGAGTAGTCTCATCACCTTTTACGAGCTCAAGCAGTCCCTTGTCATCGAGGAAGACCTCAAACTGCCACCTCCACAAGGCAAAGCCTGTCCCATCAAACTTAAGGACAACACAGCTNCTCTCTTGCTCGCTGGTTGCTATGTCCTGTAGTTGGAAGCGTGAAATCAAGCTGGCTTTGAACCCCTTAGAGGCATGGGCCCATAACCCTTTGTTGGTCTGAGGGTGAGTGTGCACCCTGGAGGTTCCCTAGCAGTGGCTGTTTCACACCACCAACTGTTTTTGGAGAGACTTAAACTGTGGAGGCAACTGGTGCCAAGGATGGCAAAATCTGGTCAGAGAGTGTGGCAATAGTTTTAGCCTCAATTGACTGGGAATGAACACTTGAATAATGCTCACAAGTAGTGGCATTTTATAGCCACTGATCTAAGCTTTCCAGAACAACAAAGCATGCCAGATTTGGAGCTTCCTAGCAGATTCTATGGCTTCTAGAGTGCTCCTTGGTAGGCTATCCTTTTCCCACCAAGGAAGGCATCCCTTCCCTCCTCTAGAAGCTTCTGCCCATTCCTAGATTCCTAAGCTTGCTTCTAGTAGGAGGAAAGGTGTCCAGAAGACCAAGACACCTCTAGATGCCTTGTAGGACAAGTCACCCCTTTTAGAAGGTGTGCCACCTTCCCGGACCCTCACCTGGCCTTCTAGAAACTTAAAGAGGAACTCTAGAGGTTGAGCTAGCTTCCTGGCATCTATTTTCCACCTCCCTTGAGGCAGGGCATAATTTCATCTTGTGGGACTTGAACCCGGGCCCCTGCCTCTAGAGGTGGACACCATTAACCACTAAGCCACTAAGGCTTGTTTTTTTGGTGTTCCTTTTTGGAGTCACTCCTGCCATGGTGAGGAGCATCATTCCAACAAACCAGACGCATGCAAGGGACCCCCACACGCGTGCGAGCCGGAGATCAGCACGACGTCCGTACCACAGTTGGTACGGTGTGTGTGTGTGTGTGTTTGAGAGGGGGCCATGAGGGATCCTGTTCCAGACCCATGTCATGTAGGCCATGCCCTCGAAGGCGAACGCTTCAAGCATGCTACTGTCTATGTGCATGGGGCGAACCACATCTTCCATGGTGCGATTCCAACACTCAGACACACCATTTTACTGTGGCGTGGCTGGGGCTGAGAGATTGTGAAACACGCCCACCTCGGCAAAACAGCGGTCCAGATCCCCCATGTATTCACCGCCTCAATCAGAACGGAAGTATTGGAGGGTATGGCCGGACTGGCGTTCGGCCATGACCAGCCATGTACGCACAGCAAGTGCAGTATTGCTTTTCAGGCATAGAATAAAGACCCATCGCATGCGGGTGAAGTCATCTGTGATCGTCAGGACGTAACGCCCTCTGTCATCATGGAACTCCACAGGTAGCGTTCCCAGGAGATCAGAGTGAACCGACTCGAGGGGCTTGAGAGCTCGTGAGTCAGACAGAGGGTATGTGGCACGATGCATTTTGCCTCGCGCGCATTGTAGACACTCAGTCTTGGGCGCCAACTCAAAGGACGTCGCGTCAAGACCAAGTGCAAGGTGGGTGCGAATCAGACGGTCTACAGCATCTAAGTGAACATGGCACAAGCGTCAATGTAGTAGACGCTGATGCTCAGGCGAAAGCGTGCCTGTCACAAACACTCGTGCAGTGGGGGATGTAGTGACGGTGGTGGACGTGGGGCAGCTGGAAATATGGTACAAGTCTCCGACTGTCTTGCCACAAAGTACCACTTCAGCAGTGGCATAAACAGAGGCAGTGGCATCCTCACCAGTGAATGTCAAAGTAAGACCCATCTGTGTGCAGGCATGTCCAGACAGCAAACTGAGTTCTAGAACAGGCACATATAGCACGTTTGAAACATAAAAAGGCCCAGTCAGCCCATGGAATTGCACCACACCTTTGCCTTGAACAGGAACCTCATGCCCAGCAGCCATACGCACAGACTTCACAAAGCCAGTAGGACCAAGGACAACAAAGTCACAACGACGACATGTTATGTGATGGGTGGCACCTGAATCTAGGATTCAGATGGCATCCGTCACACGCTCGGGCGTCGTGACTGAACAACTACCAACAGTGCAGACGGTTGACAAGGGTGACTCAGCAGATGACTGCTGCATTGCACAGGCAACACGTGCTTGCGATTCATCAAGCCAGGACAGGTCGTCGTGACCTGCGCATGCTGTGACAAAGACAGCGAACAGACCAACATCATCACGTGCGTCGAACGACTCCACAGACTCAACGGCACACTGTGCCCAGCCACCACCATCACGACTACACATCACGGACTCAACGGACCCAACAGGGGAACCCCTTGGCTTAGTCAATGCTCTCGCACCTCCCTGAGTTGTGAGTTGGAGAAGTTGGCAGAGCTCGGCGATGTCATGGGCCTCGGACGCAAGCTGCTGCTCCAGAGGTGTCAGGTCGTTGGCACTGTCTTCGGCTACATCAGCTCCTGGTGTAGACTGCATGTCGTTTGCGGCTGTGGTGTGTGCAGAGGCGCGCTCACGTTGCTCGAATGCCTGCTGTAGTCCTTGCGCAATCTTTGTCCAATTCTTAAGGAGCTTGCGCTCCATGTAACGGTGTGCTCCCCTGCAGTTGTAGCACTCCCACTGCCTTTCACGAGCCGGCTTTGCCTGTTGCTTGCCAACCTTGCCAACCCTCTTGTTGTTGCTTCCTTTCTTCCCTATAACTTTCACAGCGGAACCAGCAGCTACTGCGAATGCTGTCATTGACAGTGACGACAGGAGGGAGGAAGGGGTGAAGCTATGTGATGTCTGGACTACTATGACGGTTGCGACTGACGCGCCATGACAGGTGTGATTTGCGGCTCCCACTCTTGCCACATGTAGGAAATGCTTAGTGGCCCATGACAGAAAGAAGCCCCTGTCGGCCATCTCCTGAAGGCTGCTCACACTGAAGTTGTCGAAAAACTTGGCATACTCGCGCCCAACACCGATCCTAATGGTGTTGAACGCCATGAGTTGACGCGATCCATTTTTCCCCAGGGCCCTGTATAGCCACATCGCTCGTTGCCAGTGATCAGCTGGCGCCTCATGTCCACCTTGACGAAGGGAGTTGAATTCTGACACCCGCTGTGATGTCGTCACCATGGTAGCACCTTTGAAAAGAGTGGTCTCCAGCTTCCATGCCTCGCGCGGGTCAGATCCAGCTCCGGTGTGAGGATCACCAAGAAAGGGTTCGAAGTCGAGGTTGTACTCCTCCGGGATGGCCTTCAAGAGACCGTAGGTGGTGCGAGCGGCGGTTGCTACCTGCAAGGGGTCTATAGTCTGGTGCTGGATGGTGCAGTACGGGTACGCCCCTTCACTGGCTGCCCACATATGGAACCGCGGCTCCCACGTGGCGTAGCTGTCCTCCTGTCGGTAGGTAGGGGGTTCGGTCTCAAACCATTTGGGTGGTTTTGTCCTCGGCAACGCCGCTGGGACAACCTGCACTGGCGATGCAGACAGGGGGCCTTTGTCCAACCCCAGACTCATGCGGAGCAGCTGTACCTCTAGGGAGGCCAGGTCTGCGGTTGTCCTGGGCATGTTGCTAGGGGCTGTTTTGCTGATTGATACTCCCTTATGCCCTGAACGGGCTCGACAACGCTTTTCCAACTATGCGAGGCACAGGCGTAACATGCCTTCCTCATCGCTTGCGTTCGAGTCCGACTCGGGCAGCTGGTCGGACGGTTCAGCATCGAATGCTCCTAGAGCCGCATTGAAGTCAGCGACGCCGGCACTCTCGACGGTCATTTTGCCCTTGCGCACGGAATTCCAGAGTAGCTATTACTGCCGCTCCTGCAATTGCTGCTGTTGCTGCTGCCGCTGCTACTACTGTTGCTGCTGCCGCTGCTACTACTGTTGCTGCTGCTGCTGTTGCAGCTGTTGTTGCTGCTGCTTCTGCTACTACTACTACTATTGTTATGGCTAGCTTGCATCCCGCAACAGCTTGAACATTTCAGTCAATTGTTTGGCCATCTTTTCAGCCTGCTAAGCCTCCTGCTCACGCAACTCGCGTAGGTCTCGTGCCAGCGAGTTTGAACTAAACGGGGATTCGTCTCGCGTCACGACCGGTGTGTCGCCAACCACACCGGAGGCGGCAGCGCCAGCATTTGCAGTGGAGCTGGTGCTACTGACTCCGGCAAATGCGTCCTTAGGCATGTGGTCTGGTGGAGTGCCGCAAGTGAGGTTTTGACTATCGCTGGCACTACTGTTGGGTGACTGACGTTGTCGAAAGAATTCGGCAGCTTTTACCCTGCCCCAGTGGGCGTGGGGCCGCTATCAAGGCCTTTTTCAGCCTAGAAACCACCAATAGGCCTCCCTACACTGCCGAGAAAGCTTCGGCAATGTTTCCCCTCCCCCAGTGGGCGTGGAAAATCTGGGAGAGGCCTATTTCAGCCTGGAAATTGTCGCTGGATCCCTCCGACGCTGCCAAATTCTTTTGACAAAGTTTCCCCTGCCCCTGTGGGCGTGGGAAATATGGGAGGGGATGTTTGGGACCACTGTTGTACCTGACCCACCCCCACCCAGCCCAGGAGTAGAGGGGAACCCAGCCAACAAGGGGACGGGAAGACCAAAGTGTGGAGCTGACGGCAGAGTACCGTTGCTGCTGCCGTCGCTTTGGCTCTATGCTATAGATGTTGCGTGACCTCCCTGGCAGCTATTTCCTACTCACACAGTCCATGGCTACCGCTACTACTCGCTGCTGCTTGCTGTCGTGGCTGCAGCTGTTGCTCTAGGCAGCTGCCGCTGGCTTTACGACTGCGCAGTTGCCATGGCAGGTGTGCAGTGGAAGCTATGCGACGGTAACTACGGCTGCTTCCCAATGCAGCAACTGCTGGCTGCGACTGCCGCTCGTGAATACACACCGTAGCTGCTGCGGCTGCTGATCCGTGCAGCTGTCATGTATGCTGCGGTCGCGCAGCCGTCCCTACGGCTGTTGCTTGCTGCTACTGCCGCAGTTGATGGTGGCCACTGCCGTCCCGCTGCTGTGCTGTTTCGCTGGTGTAGCCGCTGCTCCGCGCAGCCGCCTCTACGACTGCTGCATTTGATCAGCTGTCGCTGCCACTCCGCGCAGCTGCTGGTCGGCTCAGCCGTTGCTGCGATAGTCGGTCAGCAGATCCTCCCAGGATCGTGATGTGCTTCCCTTGCACAACGCGACGAGCTTTGGCTCGTTCCGCTCTGATAGCAAAACAGTACTGCCTCACTTCTCTTCCCTCACGTGACCATGTGTACCTCAGTCCTGTGGTTTGAACGGAACCAACGAGGGTCAGAACGGTTNCAGTCCATGGCTACCGCTACTACTCGCTGCTGCTTGCTGTCGTGGCTGCAGCTGTTGCTCTAGGCAGCTGCCGCTGGCTTTACGACTGCGCAGTTGCCATGGCAGGTGTGCAGTGGAAGCTATGCGACGGTAACTACGGCTGCTTCCCAATGCAGCAGCTGCTGGCTGCGACTGCCGCTCGTGAATACACACCGTAGCTGCTGCGGCTGCTGATCCGTGCAGCTGTCATGTATGCTGTGGTCGCGCAGCCGTCCCTGCGGCTGTTGCTTGCTGCTACTGCCGCAGTTGATGGTGGCCACTGCCGTCCCGCTGCTGTGCTGTTTCGCTGGTGTAGCCGCTGCTCCGCGCAGCCGCCTCTACGACTGCTGCATTTGATCAGCTGTCGCTGCCACTCCGCACAGCTGCTGGTCGGCTCAGCCGTTGCTGCGATAGTCGGTCAGCAGATCCTCCCAGGATCGTGATGTGCTTCCCTTGCACAACGCGACGAGCTTTGGCTCGTTCCGCTCTGATAGCAAAACAGTACTGCCTCACTTCTCTTCCCTCACGTGACCATGTGTACCTCAGTCCTGTGGTTTGAACGGAACCAACGAGGGTCAGAACGGTTGTGTGTGTGTAACGTGAGAGTGAGAAGAGCAAGTGTGTGTGGACAGCGGGTGGAGCTCGCAATGCGAGCCCACCTGTCGCCTGGTGACGTGGGGCTTACCGGTGCCCACTCGAAGTGCAAGGGGTGAACGCCCCTCGAGTTCCACAAATCCCCAAGAGCCCGATCCTGAAGTTTGGGTCTAAGATTTGCTAGTCTAAGCTACCACCGATTCACAAACAGGACAGGACTATGTCACAAATCCGCCGAAGTTCAAACAGACATTGGGACCAAGGTCGACAATGTTTGAGCAAGGAATGTGCGCTCCAGGAGAGAAGGCCAGCGGGCGCGACGAGGGCTGGAATGCAACCTTTTGGCTGCTTGGCGGACTTGCGTCTGCTCCCCAAGGCTTCCGGAACCTCCGCCTCATCAGGAGTCTGCGTGACAAAGGACATGAGCCGAGAGGTCAGATTACGTACACAACATCCGGATGTCATCATCCGACGAGTCATTGTCATGGTCGGTCGACGCAGTGGGAGACCCGATGACGACAGGACCGGGCCGACCAGCATGTCAGGTCCTCTTAGAACGGCGGGGAAGGGGAGAGTCTCCTCCACAACGCGTGCCTTTGTCAAGATGGTATCTGTGTGGTGCAGTCCTTACGTTTTTCAGATTGTCTCTATTGGTTCACGTCTTCTGTTTTGGGCGAATCTGAGACTGAGCGTGAGCCTTTTGGTCGCCTCACACTATGTGAGCAGGTATTTAGAAAGGGTCACTTTGGCGAAGGGAATAACGCAATTCTGCATTAGTTTTTAGCATGGACATGATTACAACATTTATAGTACTAGTCATGAGCTTTCCAACGCACCAAACTCTGCGTGATTCGGCCATGCGTAGCCCAAGTTACGCTTGCCAAAGTGCAGGTGTCACTCACCACAGAATCCTGACTCTGCCACACTCCGTGGTACCTTCCTTTGCGTGCGAAGCGCATTGCCCAAGGCACAGATCCCATTGCACGTGATGTATGGGTCCCCTGCGCTGTTTCCACGCACCTTCCCCACTTCAGGGTCGAGTTTGGTGATGGGGTGTGACAAGGTCTGAAACCTATTCGTGGACCTGCAGTCAGAATTTCGACCAAGTCCCCGAGAAACAAAACGTACTGCTGAGTTTCGGACACCGATCCTGGAATTTTGCTAAGTCCCTCAATAACAACCTGTACTACAGGATCCGGTGGATGATCCACCGGGTCAGGTGGATCATCCATCGGACGCCTCGCCATGCCTATCGGAGCAATTTCTCCATATGGCATTTTTGTTACTCGGTCCAGTCGATTCTCGACCGGATTTTGAGTTGCAGCTGGCTCCTAGAGCCGCTGCACATACCCCAACTTTGGAAGGCCATATCTCCCTTGATACTTGTTTGATTCCGGTGAAACAACTTTCTCCAATTTAAGGACTCGTGAAATTTACAAGGCAATCCTCCATTTCAGGATCTAAGCAATGCTCGAGTCGCCAGATCAACCGGCACGAAGTGTCCATTTTTTTGCGGCTTGTTGGCGCCTCCTGGCGCTGCACTAGGACATGCCGAGGGACAATTTTTCAACATTCTCCCCTTTGCACCTGCCATGCCCGCTGCTCCTACTTGCTCTCACTCATCGTTTGCTGCGTCCTCCGGCCCGACATAACTGGTCATCCCAAGTCCGGCCACGCTCATCGCGTGCCGGTCCGCGAGATGCGCTTTGGTCAAGCAATCTGCAAGCATGTTGTGCATACTACAACGCTCCAGTACCACCTGCCTCTTCTCGACCATGTCCCGTGCGTAGTGATAATGCACGTCGATGTGCTTCATCCTCCTTTGCTTTGTTATTGGTCGGCGAGATGGAGCCAGTGTTGTCCTCTTGGACCACCATAGGCTCCAGCTACAGCACGCCCAGTTTCCCCAACAACCTGTGGAGCCACACCGCCTCCTTGACTGCCTTGGCGAGCCCGATGTAATCTACTTCCAGAGTAGAGGTGGCGACGCAATCCTGCTTCCTACTACACAACGAGACCGCTTCACCAGCGAGGAAGAACACGTAGCCGGATGTGGACTTCCGCTTGTCCACATCCCAAGCGTAGTTAGCATCCGTGTAGCAGACCAGACGCAAAGGGTCCGCCCGCCCTTTGACCTCAAACCTCAGGCGCGCATGCCGCGTTGCGTGCAGTTAGCGGAGGATGCGCTTGATCGCCTGCCAATGTAGTGGCCCTAGATGGGCCACATGCCTACTCACTTGGCCCGCCGCGTAGGCCAGGTCCTGTCGAGTCACCACCATGGCATACTTGAGGTTGCCCACCGCCGATTGGTAGGGCACCTCTGCCATATCCTCCCGCTCTTCTAAGACTGACTGAGTGCACCATTGCCACACTTAGTTCACAGGTCGTGGAGACCGGACTGCACACTGGTTTGCAGTCCTCCATGCCGTATTGCTTCACTACCTCGACTACGTATTTGGCCTGCCCCAACTTAAACGTGCACACCGTCCGGTCCCGCATAATGCTCACCCCAAGGTAGAACTCCAGCTCTCCCATGTCCGACATCTGGAGCCTGCTGCTCAGCTACTCTTTCAATTGGTGTAGGCCCGGCACGTCTGAGGAGCACAAGACCTGATTGTCCACGCAGAGTGCGACAATTTGACGGAGCTTCTTGCTACGTCGCACGAACACGTTGTGATCTGCCTCACAGCGCTTGAAGCTGAGTTGTGCCATGAAGCTGTCCATCTGTTGGTACCAGCGTCGGGACGATTGTGTTAGCCCGTACAAGGACTTTCGCAGCTTGCACTCCTTGCCCTCTAGCGCCTCCACCCTCTCCGCCACCTCCATGTAGATTTCTTCGTTGATGATGCCATTGAGGAAGGCTATTTTTAAGTCCATCTGGTGGAGCTCCATGTCTTTTGGGGCTGCCACCGCAAGGATCACCCGGATGCTTGTGAACTTGGCAATGGGGGCGAACCTTTTGTCGTAGTGCTCGCCCTCATGCTGTGCGTACCCTTTTGCCACGAGCCGCGCCTTGTACTTGTCGACCACACCTTTCGTGGACTTGGTCTTGGATACCTACTCGGAGCCGATTACCTTGGCGTCTTTTGGCCTATCAACCATCTCCCATGTGTCGTTTCTAGCAATGGACACCAACTCCAAGTTGATAGCAGCGTCCCACCGCATCCCTTGGGCCACGCAAGCACCTCTTACACGGTTGTTGGCTCCTTTGATGCAGCCAGCATGCNCTGTGCGTACCCTTTTGCCACGAGCCGCGCCTTGTACTTGTCGACCACACCTTTCGTGGACTTGGTCTTGGATACCTACTCGGAGCCGATTACCTTGGCGTCTTTTGGCCTATCAACCATCTCCCACGTGTCGTTTTTAGCAATGGACACCAACTCCAAGTTGATAGCAGCGTCCCACCGCATCCCTTGGGCCACGCAAGCACCTCTTACACGGTTGTTGGCTCCTTTGATGCAGCCAGCATGCACCGCTTTATGCCGATCCGTCGAACGGTGCCTGTGTTGAAATGCTTCCCCGCTCTCCACTGCCTCCCGCTACGGCGCGAACGTTTTGGTGGCGTCTCGTCGCTCTGCTGCAATCCTTCCGACTATGCCCGCTTTGATGAATTATCGACAGGACGGCTCCCCGAGGATCCCTCTCGCTCCGGTGAACCATCGATCGGATGGGCAGCGCATCCGGAGGATTTTTCTCCGACGCCGGACACAAACTCAGTCGGGAGTGCGCGCTTTGGCTCCCGCGACGCCTCCTTCGACGGATCATTCTGTCCGATCTCTAGCCAAGCTATATTGTTTATCAAAGTGCTCCGCATTGGCTGCTGCACCTACTACACCGCCGCGCTTCGACACAGCATCATCGACCTCCGCGTCCGCCGGCTCCTCCTCGTAGTCAAGGAGCTCGCACCACTCTCCCAATTCTTGAGTATTCCCGACACTGATGTCGTTGCTCTACTGCTGAAGCTCTGCTACTCGTCAAACTCGACGTCACGACTACGGATGATCTCTTGCGTGCACAGGTATCAGAGCCGATATGCCTTTTGCACACTCTTGTAGCCGAGGAACATGCCTGACTTCGCCCGCGGTTCCAACTTGTTATCGTGTCGTTGCATTGCATACACCATTGCATGCGCCTTGCACCCGAACACTTTCAGGTGCGCCACGTTTGGCTTGCGCCCGCTCGAAACCTCCTGCGGCATCTTCCAATCGTCCTTACCCTACAGCACCGCTATTGGGGTGAGGTTGATGGTATAGCTTGTCGTATGCACAGCCTCTGCCGAGAACCCTTGCGGCAACCCCGCATGCACAAGCATGGTCCGCACCATGGTTTGCCCACTCCGCCACTCCATTGGACTGTGACGAGTACGGTAATGGGTTCCCACTTGATGCCCTGTTTTTTCATCCACTCGCTGCGGCCCACGTACTCTCCGCCATTGTTGCTACGTAGCACTCTGACCTTCCGGCCAGTCTACCTCTCAACCGGTGTGACGTACTCCTTGAGCCAGTCCAGGACCTTGCATTTCCGCTTCATCAAGTACACGTAGAGTTTTCTGTTGTAGTTGTCAATGAAGGTGACAAATNTGATGCCCTGTTTTTTCATCCACTCGCTGCGGCCCACGTACTCTCCGCCATTGTTGCTACGTAGCACTCTGACCTTCCGGCCAGTCTACCTCTCAACCGGTGTGACGTACTCCTTGAGCCAGTCCAGGACCTTGCATTTCCGCTTCATCAAGTACACGTAGAGTTTTCTGTTGTAGTTGTCAATGAAGGTGACAAATTATCTCAAGCCACTGTTTGACGGCGTTTTGAATGGTCCGCACACGTCGATGTGCATGACCTCCTGCAGGTCCTTTGCGCGAGTCTCGTTCTCGTTGAACGGCTTGCGCTACGCCTTGCCCAAAATGCAAGGCTCGCAATATTTGTGCATTGCTGCATCTGCTACCGCGTCTGCACCGTTGATGACGAGGCCACGAACCATGTCGCGCTTCACCATCTCTTTTACGATTGCGGGCGCCGAATGCCTCAACCATCGGTGCCAGAGCTCCTCATCAGCGCTTCCTCCCTTGGCCATGTTAACAGCCTCCTGCAAGTCCGCTGGTCCAATGCCGTGGGGACCACCTTCGTCCATACAATATAGAGACCGCCCTTGAGCTTTGCCTCCAGCACGACCTTGCCGTCACCGTCAATGCACACGACTGCGCCCTTCCTGCGGAAGATCACCTCATACCCCTTGTCTGTCAAGCGACTCACACTTGGGATATCAGCCAGGTCGGGGACATGTTGCACATCACGGATGATGCACAGCTTCTCTCTATCACCCACCACAACTTCCACCTCCACGTCGTCTTGGCTGGCTACCAGCTCTACTTTGTCGTTCGCGACCACCATTGACTTGAAGGACTTCTCGTAGGTGACAAAAACCACCTTCTCGACTTGGGTGTGCACGTCGGCCACGAAATCCACGCACCGCCTATTGGCCTTCTTGAGGAAGTGATTCTTCTTTTCGTTGAGGAGTGCCCTGCCCTTGTTGTTTTTGCCGTCGGTCTTTGCCTCCTCCAGGCACTCACAGACCAATGGTCCTCCTTGCCGTTATTGCTGCACGCACCTTTCTTGGCACCCTTCTTGCCGCCTTCCTTTCCGCTTCTTCCTTGGCCCTCGCTTCCGCCTCCACGCGTTTTGGTGACTAGGACCGACGAGGAAGATGAGGACTCCCCGCAGCTCCGGCGTTGCGCCTCATTACAGATGTACTCTACAACCACGCCATAGGTGAGCTTGTCCTTCGACCATCCTTTGAGGACTGTGATGAGTAGACCCCAGCTGTCAGCTAGGGTCATGAGGAGAGACATCGCCTGCAGCTGCATCTCGATCTTCCACCCCACATCATTGCATTGTAAGGCGAGTGACTTGATATGCTGCATAGCAAAGATGACATCATCTCCCTCCTTGATTCTGACCATGAAGAGTCGCTTCATCGCAAAGATTTTGTTCGCGAGCAACTAAGGTTGGTGGATGGCACAGAGTTTTTGCCAAGCTTCGGCTGCTAGCTTCCAGCCTTGGAAATAACCCCACTACAACTCAGTTGTCCCGGTCACCAAGGAGCTTGAGCGCCTCTATGTTCTTCCTTTCAAAGGCCTGCTTCTTCGCGTCCACAGCAGTTGCCTCTACAAGCACCTCCTTTCCCAACATGACGTCCAACAATCCCATATGCGAGAAGTGCAACTCGAACTGCCACCTCCATAGCCCAAAGTCCAGGCCGCCCGCATACTTCTGAATGGGCTGCATCTCCCTTTGCGCCAAGTGCCCAGCTGTTACTCTGACGAGTTCTCAGAACTTCACGACGAAGTCCAAGGTGACGAGGCCGTGCACTATGGAAGACGTGAACGTTGGAGGCGTTTAGACCTATGGGTCCATAACCCTTTGTTAGGATGGAATCCGCATGGTGCGGTCTCGACGTTCGTCTGATTGTCTCTAGTGGTTCAAGTCTTTTGTTTTAGGCGAATCTGAGACTGAGCGTGAGCTTTCTGGTTGCCTCACGCTATGTGAGCAGGTATTTGTAGACACTCACTTTTCCAAAGGGAATAACGTGATCTTGCATTAGTTTTTGAGCACAAAAATGACCACAAAATTTGTAGGTCTAGTCATGAGCTTTCCATCGCACCAAACCATGCGTAATTCGGCCATGCGTAGCCCAAGTTACGCTTGCCAGAGCGCACGTGTCACTCACCACAGAGTACTGACTCCGCCACACTGCCTGGCACCTTCCTTCACGTGCGAAGCGTCTTCCTCAAGGCACAGATCCCATTACACGTGATCTATGGGTCCCCTGTGCTGTTTCCACGCACCTTCCCTACTTTTGGGTTGAGTTTGGTGATGGGGTGTGACGAGGTTTGAAACCTGTCCGTGGACCTGCAGTCAGAATTTTGACCAAGTCCTCGAGTAACAAAACGTAGTGCTGAGTTTCGAACGCCGAGCCAGGATTTTGGTGAAGTCCCATAGTAATAACCTGCACCACTAGATCTGGTGGATGATCCACCGGATCAGGTGGATCATCCACCGAACGCCTCGCCAGGCCTATTGGAGCATTTTCTCCAGATGGCATTTTTGTTCCTCGGTCCGGTCGATCATAGACCGGATTTTGAGCCGCAACCGGCTCCCAGAGCCGCTGCGCTTACCCCAACTTTGGAAGGCTATATCTCCCTCGATACTTGTTCGATTCTAGTGAAACAACTCCCACTGGACTCAACGACTTTCCAACTTTACGGGAAAATCTTTCATTTTAGGATCCAAGCAATCCTTGAGTTGCCAGATCCGCCGACGCCGAGTTTCCATTTTCCGACGCCTCGTCGGCGTCTCCCAGCGCCGCACTAGGGCATGCGGAGGAGCAATTTTTCAACAACCTTTCCCTTCTCCTGTGCCGTTGGACGAGGATGAGGGATGGGGGTGTTGTTTTCAAGCGCCATGTCTCCAATAGTTGGAACCGGATGCGAGATGCTAACGGGCACGGAAGGAGAAAGAGGAGCCTTCGACGAACTTGCGCCAATGGAGTAGGAGCTGAAGATACGCGGTTGAGCATCACGGACACTCGTAGTTGGCAGCGACACTTGGACACCCGATCGCATGCACAGCGCAATTGGCACGTCAGCGGGTAGCGTGAGCGGCGATTGCGTGGCAGGACCGTGGATGTAGGTGTCGCTGTACCCGGCCGATGGTTGATCATACATATAGTCGTCAAAGGTCAGGCGAATCACCTTGCGCAAACGCCCAACTGGGCGTTTCAGGAGTGCAAGAGACAGTGGAGGACCCTGACGAGTAGCAGCATGGAGATGACGTGCGTGTTCCTCGAAGGACACCTTGGTAAAAAACAACCCATGGTGTTCTGTTGTTCGATGTCGAATACAAGAGTGTGAATGAGAACTCATGATACAAGCAATCTCACTCGATGCACGTAAGTGTTTGGAAAAACGTGCCGCTACTCCCCATGTGAGCGTGGCAGCGGCAGGTTGCCCCAAAGCTAGGCTAAACAAGCTTTGCTTCGGGCCACACATTCGCCAACAACGCACGCCTATTGAGTGTTGACCGCGCAGACGAAACGCGCGGTTATCGGTCAACGGACGGGCGTCGTTGAATTCATGGGTCACCAAGGAAATGATCAAGACCCATCACCAAATTTAAAGGATAGCCCCCTGTGCTACAAAAACATTAAGCATCCACCCAATCAACTTGAACCCAGAAAAAAAATAGACAAAGTTAAGAATCCTTTAATTGTTAAATTTCCATTCCTTGAAGTTAAGGAGCTGTACGGTACATGTATACATATAAGTGTCAAGTTACAAATGAGACATAGTCAGGGTTGTTGGGTCGATTGTTGAGCAACACCTGCGGAGTTGCGTAGTGAGTGCTCAAATTTGAGAAGCTCAACTGAGAAGTCGGGGGGCTTTTAGGATTTATGGTGAAGATGCGCGATGCATCTTTACACAACTGAGATACGTTTCGATGCGTCGAGAAGCCGACCAAAAGTTCATAACACTTATGTCATAGAGTATCGGAAGTGGTCGAAGTTGTTAGAAAGTGCGAGAAGGTTCGTCGATGTGTGAGGGTAGTTGGCCGAGCTCTCCTGGACTATTGGGGCGAGAAATCGAGGTCTCGACATGTGGTGAGCTGTTATTTTAATGACAGAAATGTCCACTTGAAAGGTTAGAGACTAGTGTACATCTGTTGCGTTGTAAAACCTGGATTGGTGAGGAAGTTGTCCATGTTGATTCTTCGGAATTTTGTATTGAGCCAACTAGCCCTTCTACCCAATGCGTGAGGGGGTCAGGAATTCCCTACCCAATGCACAAAAGATATTGATGCCCTGTACAGCGACTTAAAAGATAGGACTCCCCTTCCCACTGGTTTCACCTTGCTCGATCAAGGGCATGTGCCGCTCATCGAGTGAACCGAGGTGGGGCATGTCCACCCCCCTTGCAATTCTCTCTCTCGCGAAAATCGCAATCGAGCGAAAACGTCCGTCTTCAAAATCCAAAGGAGACTCTCATTTTTCCCCCCCTCACACGCAAACCCTTTTAGTTTTAACATTCGAACCATAACTAAACCACACCCATAACTACATTAGGGGTTTAGGGTGTAGCGTATGAGCCATTGTTAGGATTAAAAATGGTCGTTAAACAGTTATCAGGTACTTCGTGTACCCGAGGCTCAGGTTTTCAAGGAGCCAAAGCCCGGAAAAACATAATGGGCTAGAGTCTAGTTCGACTCTAGCCTAGAAATCATCCATGGCCAGATTCTAGGTGAAAGGAGTGTCGTGATGGAAAATCCATCGCGTCACTCCTCCCTTCTAGTTGGCCGCTAGAGTCCTGTTTCCACGTGGTAGTGCCACGTGGAACGATAGGGTATTAGGATGCATGTTCACAAAAAATCCCTATGACGACTTCGTCCGTTTGTGGCGTGGTTTGTCTCTGCCAAAATGGCTGAGGCGACCATTCGCCCATCCTTCTTAGACTGACTATTATGAGGGCCTACGTTTTGGTTCCACAGTTAGTCGCAAAACAGCCCATGGCTATTACATAGGGTTGTTTTTTTGTGTAGGCACCTGTTGGGCCCCGCAGTAGTGGGGCCCAGAAGGTCCCCTTTCAACGCATTGGGAGTCTCGGACTCCCCATGCAAACCATACACAAACCCCCACTATGGACATTCGCGAAACCCTCAAATGAGGGATTTGTGAATGTTCGTGGTGCATTGCATGTACCGTCGGCATGATGCAATTTATCGCTCTTTGTGGGCAAAAAGATTGCATTCCCAGGTCACTGGTCAGAGGAGTCTCATTCTTCCCAACTACAGGTAGAGTAGTTCTATTCTTCCGAACGCCGGGCAGGGCATTCACACAATCAACTTTTTGTGGGTAATCTCTACATGTAACCTTTTTAACTAGGAAAAGGCAATGATTAGAGTCGCGGATTGGCGTGCTTCTGAAAGTACAGGTCCACACGTCAGAGGACAATGGGCTGCAATGGAGGGAAAGTTATCTTAGTTCAAGGGCCTCTTTGTTTCCGTACATTGTATGGTTTTCTCATCTAAACGCCCCCATTTTTCAACCTCGAGGCTTCTGTTGAACTCGACGTCGATGGTCAGTTTCTCATTCGAGACCTAAACTTCATGTGGACGTCATTCTATCCACCTAGATGTCTCTGAAGTTGAAAGACGGATGTCATGCATGTATCGTGGACAGTGACTACGACATCAATGCAATCCAACCAACCACTAAGGCCCTACATTGTACAATCCGTTAGGAGGCACACGGTCTACGTGGAGACTAAGAAGATGCATAGAAGCTTCCTAGCCACACTCCCGTTGACCAGGCGTCAGTGCCTAATCAGACGGTGACGACAGTCACAAGTAGTGCACGTAACGGCAAGGTTTGGCTAGGGGACACAATCCAAAGTGTCTGAATGCTTCATAAGAATTTGCAAAGAGAAAACAAATGACAGGTCCATGGCATAAATACCTGCCACGGTGCACAGCGGGTGTCGCACGCGGCGGTCCAAGAGTTGTCCTAAAACCGGCCCAAAACCACTGTTTTGGCCGTAACTCTGCGCACACATGTCAGAATGCTGCGCCGTCTTAACCTAGACGAGCACAATCTCAAGCCGGACGCTACGACTACGGCATCAATCTATGGAAGGACAATGCAAAACATGCAATCGGCCTCAAGAGCCTGTCCACCGAGAGAACTCTAGCGTCTACAGAAAAACTGCAAAGTACCCCAGCAAGCACCCGGGACGTCATGGCAGCCGCCTGGTGGCTGCTGGCGGGTGAATCCACCAACCATCAGTGCTCCGGCGCCAGTTGGGTCCGCATCAGGGATCTGCACGAGCATGGACACGGCCGAGTGGTCATAGTAAGCTGTACAAACAGATGGAAACAGCTCACTTTACAACACTCCCCCATGACCCGATGGTACGCATGTCCATGCGCATGCAGAACTGACACATGCGCACAACTAGATGTACAACAGTCCATGCTCACACACCCCACTCTCAGCCACTCTCAGGCAAGGGGCGTAGCCCGACAGAACGAATGGCCACCATGAACTTTCCACGCGCAAGCGCCTTGGTCAAGAAGTCAGCACGCTGCATGTCCATGCCGACGCAGATGACAGATATCACCGATCGCTCCACAAGATCATGCACAAAGTGATGCTCAACAGCAATGTGCTTTGTGCGTGCATGAAACACACCAGAGTTGTCTGCGATGGCANAAGCAGGAATACGTAGCCTGTCCGGCTGCGCCCATGAGGACTCCACGCCCAGTCGCTGTCTGTGTAGCCGTCGACTACTACCGAACAGTGTCGTCGAAAGCAGAGTCCGAGGTACGGTGTGGACACCACGTACCGCACCACTCGCAAAGCAACATGAAGGGCTCTCGCCCGAGGACACTGTGAAAACTGTGTAAGGAGGTTGACGGCCAAGGGTCGTGTGGTAGTGGCAAAGTACATCAAGGAGCCGATCAGGCGCAAGTAAAGGGTCACGTCCACTGTCTCTCCCTGGTCTGTAGGATCATCCACCTTCACAGCATCCTGCCCGTCAGCTGTGATGGCGGGTGGAGGCTGTAGGAACTGCACCCAAGAGGTCAGCAAACCGCTCCCCCATAACATGGGGGTAACGTGCCTGGTGTAACAAGAGTGTTCGTCGCTGGCGATCACGCACGATCTTCATCCCGAGAAACACAGCTGCAGGACCAAGGTCTTTCATCTTATAGGCAGCCTGGAGAACTACCTTGGCCTCCTTCACGGCCTCCATAGAAGGAGACGCAATCAGGAGGTCATCCACGTAGACCAGAATGGCACTGAAGCTGTCAGCTGTCCGTCTGAGAGAGAGGGACGGGTCAGCATCACTCTGTACGTAACCGGCACGTGTCAGTGTACCAGTGATCTCCAAGTTCCAGCACGTGGGTGACTGTTTCAGGGCGTACAAGGCCTTGTGCAACCGCCAGACTTTGTCACCGACCTCGAACCCAGGTGGCTCAACCATGTAGATCTCCTCTAAGGTGCCATGGAGGAACACGTTGTTCACGTCCATCTTGTGCAGCTCCCAGTCGTGGTGAGCAACAACCCCGAACAGAGCGCGAGCCGTGGTCATGCGACCAACCACTGCAAAGGTATTAGTGAAATCCACTCCTTCAACCTACAAGAACTCCTTGGCCGTCAAGCGAGCCTTGTAGCAATCCAGTGTGCCATCAGGCTTAACCTTCTTGCAAAAGACCCACTTGGCCTGTACAGTCCTCCCCGAAGGCGGGAGGTCGACAAGCTCATAGACACCGTGCTCACGGATGGCTCTCAGCTCATCCTCACAAACAGCACGCCATAGGTCTGCATCGTGAGCTGAGAGTGCCTCTTTCAATGTGCCTGGATCAGGCATCGTCGGGGGAGCGCTCCGGGTGGCTAAGACACATGCCTCTGGACTTGGTCTGACCGTGACAAGGTTGGCTGCGGCGTCGCAAGCAACCAAGAACTCTTGAGAGACCAACTTGTGGCCGACATGACATGTTGGGTGAATCTCCATGTAGTCTGCCTGGACACTCAGGCCAAGGGCCTTCGTGCCGGGCTCGCCACTCTGAATACTACGAGTCGGTCGTCTGGACACAGAATCAGCACTTTGCTGAGCTCTAGAGGGCAATGGTCGCAGGCGACCACCAGGCTCGCGGGAGTACCTTGACGCAGCGATTGCCTCAGGCTGCGGGGAAGGCTGATGTGCCAAAATCGTAGGAGGCATGGGTGGATGCACGGTAGTGGGTGTGACAGAGGGGACTGACAATGGTAAGGGGTCAGGTATACCAGAGGGGACCGGCATTGGCACCAATACGGGATCGGGTGTGCCAGAAGAGTCTGACACCGACACAGGTTCAGGTGTGCCACGGGGAACTGACGCTCGTACGGGATCAGGTGTTTCAGAGGGAACTCCAGCCCGCACAGGATCTGGTGTGGAACAAGGAAGTGGCACAGGACTGGGTGTGTCGGACGGTACGGATGAGGCTACTGAACCCACAGCCACGATGGCCGGATCGTCAACAGCCGGAGACCGGTCAGCAAGTGAGGAAGCCCGGCCGGACCCATCCGCAAGACTAGTCTCCCCCGTCCGTCGGGAATCCACACACGTAGGAACGTGGTCAGCGGCCAGCGACAGAATGCTGGACAATTCGCGGTAGGTGAGAGTCTTAAAGAAGAGAGCATCTCGACACTCGACAATGCGATGGCGAACAGGGTCCCCAAACCGCCAGACCTTCGACCGGGGGGAGATGCCGAGGAAGGCACACATGCGTCCCCGAGGTGAGACCTTAGAACCCTGCTGGTCCTCGGTGTACCAGACACAAGCAAGAGACCCCCAATTGCAAGCAAGACGGAGATCAGCGCGATGGCCAAACCACAGCTCATACGGTGTCACATGGTCTGAAAGCGGACCATGCGGCAAGCAGTTCAAGACCCACGTCATGTAGGAGAAGCCCTCAAAGGCAAAGGACTCCGGTAGACCCCACTGAGACCGCATAGCGCAAACTGCATCCTCCATGGTGCGGTTCCAACGTTCAGACACACCATTCTACTGTGGTGTACCAGGGGCGAAGAGCTGGTGAAAGATACCGTGCTCGGCAAAGTAGGCATCCATCTCGCCCAAGAACTCGCCACCACGATCTGAACAGAATGTGTGCAGAGTGTGACGAGACTGACGCTCAGCCATCACAAGCCACATGCGGACTGCCAATGCGGCATTGCTCTTGTGGCCCAGGCTGTAGACCCACCGCATCTGCATGAAGTTATCAGTCAGGGTGAGAACGTATCGACCCCGATCAGAGAGGGACTCACCTGGGAGAGGGCCGAGAAGGTCCGAGTGAACCAACTGAAGTGGGCGCAATGCCCCGGAGGAGGAGTCAGGGTAAAAGCAGCGATGCATCTTACCCTGGGCTCAAAAAAGACAGTAGTTCTAAGGCGGCTTCTCAAAAGAAGCCGCATCAAGACCAAAGGCTAGCTGAGTACGAATGAGCTTGGACACAGTGTCTGAGCTCACATGGCAGAGGCAACGGTGTAACAAGCGCTGGTGTTCCGGGGAGAACACCAATGACAAACACTCGCGCAAGAGGGAGAGGGGAAGGAGAAGCAGAGGGAGTGCAATGAGACACACGATACAGGTCATGAACAACAGAGGCACGAAGCACAACGGCACGTGTGTTCAGATCAGTCACTATGGCAAAATCAGCAGAGTGCTCAACAGTGAGGTCCATTGCGGTGTATGCACGAACAGAGAGCAGGCTGAGCTCAAGAGCAAGGACAAAGAGCACATCAGAAATGTACAAGGGGCCAGACGGACCATCAAACCGCACAATCCCAACTCCCTGTACACGCAACGACTGACCAAACCCTGTGCAAACACACCGAACAGACGCAACGGGACCCAATACAACGAAGTCACTACGACGACAAGTCATATGATGAGTGGCCCCACNCCAGGGGCGAAGAGCTGGTGAAAGATACCGTGCTCGGCAAAGTAGGCATCCATCTCGCCCAAGAACTCGCCACCACGATCTGAACAGAATGTGTGCAGAGTGTGACGAGACTGACGCTCAGCCATCACAAGCCACAGGCGGACTGCCAATGCGGCATTGCTCTTGTGGCCCAGGCTGTAGACCCACCGCATCTGCATGAAGTTATCAGTCAGGGTGAGAACGTATCGATCCCGATCAGAGAGGGACTCACCTGGGAGAGGGCCGAGAAGGTCCGAGTGAACCAACTGAAGTGGGCGCAATGCCCCGGAGGAGGAGTCAGGGTAAAAGCAGCGATGCATCTTACCCTGGGCGCAAAAAAGACAGTAGTTCTAAGGCGGCTTCTCAAAAGAAGCCGCATCAAGACCGAAGGCTAGCTGAGTACGAATGAGCTTGGACACAGTGTCTGAGCTCACATGGCAGAGGCGACGGTGTAACAAGCGCTGGTGTTCCGGGGAGAACACCAGTGACAAACACTCGCGCAAGAGGGAGAGGGGAAGGAGAAGCAGAGGGAGTGCAATGAGACACACGATACAGGTCATGAACAACAGAGGCACGAAGCACAACGGCACGTGTGTTCAGATCAGTCACTGTGGCAAAATCAGCAGAGCGCTCAACAGTGAGGTCCATCGCGGTGTATGCACGAACAGAGAGCAGGCTGAGCTCAAGAGCAAGGACAAAGAGCACATCAGAAATGTACAAGGGGCCAGACGGACCATCAAACCGCACAATCCCAACTCCCTGTACACGCAACGACTGACCAAACCCTGTGCAAACACACCGAACAGACGCAACGGGACCCAATACAACGAAGTCACTACGACGACAAGTCATATGATGAGTGGCCCCACNTGACAACACACTCGCACCTCCTTGAGTCAAAAGCGCCAGCAGCTGACGAAGCTCTGCGATCGTGCGATCTCGAGGGTCCACCTCACTACTTCTGCCTGATGAAACAGGTGCGTCTGCAGCACTTGTGGTCACGGCGCGCCCAGTCTGTGTGTCGCTCGAGGAAGTCCGCTATGCATGCGCCACCTGGAGGCCGCGCATGATCCGAGTCCAGTCAAGTGGCTGCTCACACTCTATGTAGCGGTGAGCGCCTCCACAATTGTAGCAGTGGACAGAATGTCCATTGCCACTACTCGCCGCCTTCTTTTGCTGCTGCTGCTATCCCTTTCCGTGTCGCTTCTTCCCCTTCTTTCCCTGCGCGGCTGCTGCAATGCCGTGAGTGTGGCCGCTTGGAGTAGAGGAGGAGGAGGAGGCGGTTGAGGTGGGACTGGTGAGCAGGGAAAGAGGCGTAGGAGACGTCGCAGTCACTATTGCAGCCAGTGGACTCTGCTGATGAGCGACGGCAGCCTCATAAGCCGATGTGGCCTGGATGAAGTAGCAATGGGCCCAAGGAAGCAGTTGTAATGTCTCAGACGGCTCAGAGAGAGCCACACAATCAAAGCCCGTAAAGAGCTTGACGTGGTCCAAATGCGCTCCCATTATGATGGTGTCAAGCGCCCACAACTGCGTCCCGCCGCCAGTCCCAAGGCGCGTGTAAAGGCGCATCGCGCGCCTCCAGTAGTCAGCTGCGGGCTCTGTGGGGCCCTGGTGGAGGGAGTAAAACTCACGTAGTCGGGCCGCCCTCGTGGCATGGATCTCCGCAACAAGAAGTGTCAGGGCCAGCTCCCAGCCCTGACGCGGATCTGCTCCAATCCTGGTCCCGGTCTGACCGAGGAAAGGACGGAAGTCGATCACACTCTCCCGTGGCATGGTGTAGAGGAGACCCCGCATCGCTCTTGCTGCTGTCTAGGCTTGGTGAGCGTCACGGGTCTGGCACTGACTGTGGTAGTACGGCCAGACACCCTCAGAATCGGCCCACACCTGAAATAGGGTCTCCCACCAATCGAAGCCCTCGTCACTATCGAAACGGGGTGGAGGTGTCTCAAAGTCCTTCGGTCGCCGCTCCGTGGGGAGGGCAACCTCAGGCTCAGGAGATGGTGGGCGGGGTATGGGGAGCCCATTAGTGCGGGAAACACCACCAAAGGTGAACGCTGCAGAACGACGTGTCTAATCTTGACGGCGAGAAGGTGGAGTGGGAGGCTGTGATCCCAAACGTAACTCACGGATGCGCTCCTCAAGCACACGAATCTCGTGCTCGCGTGAGTTATCCTCAATCTCATCCTCGTCCTAGGTGTCCACCTGTGATGATCGATGCTGAGACCCCCACACTGTGTACGGTGTAGACTGCTGAGCAGATGGTGCAGCTCCAGTAGACTCTCCAGGTGGCTGCTGTGAAGCCATCGAATGACCCCGCAGTAGCTCCGTGATCTCCT
>SZWC01020915.1:12876-26498 GCA_023375785.1 Penium margaritaceum
TGGCGGTGGCAGAGGAGGACATGAAGGTGGCAGGCTCAGGAGAGTGGGAAGAGTGTGGGCTGAGAGCGGATGAGGTCCAAGGGACGACTCAGGAGAGATGGAGAGGCTCTTCATTTGAGGAGGGATCGGCCGGTCTGTGGTGGAGAAGGGGAGCGGCAAGAAGTGAGTAGGGCCAGCGGGCGGAGGTGTCGGGGGAGTTGGGGTATGTGTAAGGGTTGCAGTGCTTGGGGAGAAAACATGAGCTTGTGACAGTAGAGAAGGCGGGAAGCCAGGAGGAGGAGGGCAGTGGGGAAGGGTTGCTCGCGGAGCTGGAGGTACTGGAAGAGCGGGAGGAGGAGTTGGAGGCGGCAGTGGAGCTGGAGGAGGCGTTGGAGGCGTCAGTGGAGCTGGAGGAGGCGTTGGAGTTGTTGGGGGGCGTCGGTGGTGTTAGAGGCGCCAGAGGAGGAGCCTGAGGCAGGTCGTCAACGAGAGATGTAGAGCGGGTGATGTCAGTAGTGACGTCATTGGAGCCAGGAGCTTGTGACAGTGGAGCAGGCGCGAAGCCAGGAGGAGTAGGGCAGTGGGGAAGGGTTGCTCGCGGAGTTGACGGTGCTGGAGGAGCTGGAGGAGGAGCCAGAGGCATCGGTAGGGTTGGAGATGGGCTTGGAGTTGGCAGGTGTGGTTTAGAAGGCAGGGCGTCGACGAGAGGTGTAGAGTGAGTGACGACAGCAGTGGCGTCAGTGTCAGTGTTAGTGGGCCGCACAAAGGTAGGGAGGGGTTGGAAAGCAATGGACGGTGGTGGGGAAGACTCGGAGTTGGTGAAGAGGATGGTGAGGACGTCTGGTGGCTGGAAAGAGGGTGGTGGTGGAGGTGGGCCCAAGACACGACCCGCATAGAAGTCATGAAGCCAACAGAATTCGGCTTTAGAGAAGAGCGCCATGTCGTTGAGATTGAGTGGGGAGGTATCAAAGCAGAGGGAAGCGCGCCATACGGACAGCCGTCTGCAAGCGAGAGAAGCGGAAGACGGAGTGAAGCTTGGAAGCGAAGAAGGGTGGGAGGGTGGAAAAAAAAAGGTAAGAGGTCGAAGGATCTTACAAGCTCGATACCATGTCAGGACATTGAGGGGAAGCTGAACACGGGAGCGGAAGCGAGGAGTGAGGCAAACACACTTAACAAAGGAAAGTGGAAGCTGGGGCAAAGGACAGCGATGAAAGAACGGAATGATTGATTGATTTGAGGCAAGGAACTAGGAACAAACAGAGATCCTAAGTACTACTAAGAGCTATCCTCAAGTCTAGGTGCGTTCACCCTCTAGGGTGACTTGTGCGATGCGTGTCGCTGCAACCGCCGTGCTGCTGCTGCTGTTGGGTGCGGAGTCGCATAACGTCTCTGCACGGTTGTTTGAGTACGGGCACGTCCACGTCTTGGTGGCGATCCGTGGCGCCAGGGTCTCGGTCGTGATTGCTTGGTGAATGCGCCAGCACTTTGTCTTCTTGCGAGTACCGAGGCGCATCGGCGTTGGTGGGCTGCCGTTAGTCGTCCCGCGTGGCCTGTTGGCGACAGTCGTGGTGGGTAAGTCTGGCCAAGTGCCGAGGCTGGGGAGGCTTGGTCGAAGGTCTCGCCCAAGCCTGATCGGTGAGCCATCCTGGTCGGTGAGGCCGCACGAGCCATTGTACGTGGCATGTACAGGAGGTGAGCCCCTTCCGAGCTGGGTATACTGATTATTCCGAAGACCGAGTTCCGGAGATGAGGAGGGGTAGATGATCACCGGAAGGGGCGGATCAGAAATACTTTCAGCACCGTGTGCATCTTGAATATATTTCTGACACTACCCACTCCGCGAGACAACTCCACCACCACCACCGCGATGGGATCACATGCTCCATTCACGACTCTCCCCCATACAAAGCAAGACTTCTGCGCCCTGCTGGACGCATTTGCAGACATCTTCGCTGGATCCATGGTTGATTTTGGGGGCTGTGGAAGCGTTCCATGTTATCTCCACGGGGGATTCCATGCCCACAAAGCAAAAGGTACGGCACATCCTCCCTGAACAAGAGACGATCATCACCGAGGGGCTTGTGGACCTCAAGGCGCAAGGGGTGATCATCCCTATTGTAAGCCCCTGACGTGCCAACTTGGTCATCGTGGGGAAATCAGATGGGTTCAAATGGTTATGCATCGACTTCCGTGACCTCAACCGTGTAACCGAGGAGGATGCGTATCCCATGCCGCTGATCGTCGACATACAGGAGCGGCAACAGGGTCGCGGATGGTTCGCAAAGCTCGACGTCAAGGCTGCCTTGCATGTCGTACCCATGCACCCCGACTCCATTGCCAAAACAACATTTGTAACGCCAGAGGGTCTCTACGCGTTCACACGCATGCCCTTTGGACTCCGCAATGCCAGTGCGACATTCTAGCGGGTCATGGACTCCACCCTCCGCGGTATCCCCAATGTCACCTGCTGCATTGACGACATCATGGTTGCGGCCCACGGCTTCGAAGAGCTGTTCTCCTCCCTGGCCGCTGTGTTTGTTGCCGTCCGCAAGGCCAACCTCAAGCTCAAGGCAGCCAAGTGCTCCATAGGAGCTACGGAAATGGAATTCCTTGGCTTCGTGATGAGTGCGGATGGCATCAAGACTGACCCTGAGAAAATTGCAGCAAGGCGGGAGTGGCATCAGCCCACTTCTGCGGGACAAGTCAAAATCTTCCTGGGCTTTGTCTCTTTCTACCGAAAGTTTGTCCGCGACCACGCACGCATCATCAAGCCACTCCAGGAGTTGACGCACCATGATGTGTCGTCTAACTGGACATCAGACTGCGTAGACGCCTGGGCGGAAATCAAGCACCGCCTAGTTACCGCACCCATGCTCGAGTTCCCCGACTTCAACCTCCCATTCTCCATCACCACTGACTGGTCGCGGGATGGGCTGGACGCCATCCTATCCCAGACAGTGCAGGAACCAACCCAGAAGGTGATTGCATACGCGAGCCGTGCACTCACCGAGGGGGAGCGGAAGTATCCGCCGGTGAAGGGTGAATGCCTGGCAGTCCTGTGGGCACTTCAACACTTCCGCGACTACATCAAGAACGGGAAACCATTCACGGTCTTTACGGACCATCAGGCACTCCAATGGCTCCTCACCACACAGAACCACAAAGTCATCCTGGCCAAGTGGGCACTCCTCCTGCAGGGCTACAACATGAAGATCAAGTACCAACCTGCGGCGACCAACCGCAACGCGGATGCCCTGAGCCGACTTCCGCGACATGACTGGCTAGAGCCTGACCCGGAACCACCAGGAACCGCGGAACATACCCCGGAAGCCCTGGCAATGCCACCACACACTGAGGCGCAGTGGGAAGGAGTGGCCCGCGAGTTTGATGAGGATGAACAGGAGGTTGCCCTGCAACTCCTGAACAAACTCGATCCCACCGTAGAAGCAGCCACCGCAGAGACTCCCCCCGCCCTCCCCATCTCTGGACTACAGCATGCTCAACGGTACAACCCCACCATTCGCGGCTGGACGTTGGAGGAGATAGCGCCCCATCTTCCCCCACGACAAGCACCCCCGCGTCCCTCAAGACCACCTACTACTGTACCACCGACCTGTCCCACCAGCAATCCTCACCCTCCTACCGCCCCCGCTACCACACTCCTCGACAACCGCCACCCCCTTACTCTGGTGGACTTCCTCCTCCACTCCCCTGAGTCCGCAGAAAGTCTCCGCACCGTCTTCACCACTTAAAATCCCTCTCTTTCCCCTCTCGGCGTGCGCTTTTCATGCACGAGTGATAGTACGACCGGTGTCCGCCTGCTGTCCCGATGCATCCTCCTCACTCACTCTAGGGCGCGTGCTGTCGTCGCTACACGTGCATCACGTACCTGGACACCTGCGGCTCTCACTCCCGCAATACCCGCACCATCCGAGATGCACGTGGCATGGTGTTATGTATGGATATGCAGACGTAAGTTCGTGGCCATTGTAGACACCGGCGCCACACACACCACGATCGCACTCCGGATGGTCCGCTCGCCCCACATGTAGCACCTCATCCAACCCACCCGACTCCGCTTCTCTATCTCCACTAGTGACATCGACGCGCCGCTCGGAAAAATCGCGGGCCTCCCCATGCAGGTAGCAAACGTACATGCGGCGCACACTGTCCAAGTCTGTGATGTCCGCACATATGATATCCTGCTTGCAACGGACTGGCTCGCCCCGCGCCAAGCGGATATATTAATCGGTGCCGGCATCCTCAGTCTCATTTCCAGTTCCGGCACTTGTTCATTCACTCCACTCTTCACTTCGCATCAACCTTCTCTCTGCCCGACTCTGCCCACCTTTGACTCAGCTCTCACAGGCACTCGACACACTCGACGAGTCACGCGGAGTTTGGCACTCGACGAGTCATTGCAGGTAATGCCGTAGAGTGGACGCGGTCGCAGGGACGAGCGTTTCAATGGTGGGCAGCAGCACAAGCAGACGCAAAGTGGAAACGATGATAGAAGGATGAAGCGGAAGCGAATAGCGATACAGGATGATGAGGAGAGGCCTGGGTGCAGCACCGAAGGTGCGGGCACTGAGATCTTTGCTGGAAAGGAGTGGATGCAACACTTTGAGGGAAGGACGGAAGCTTCCTTGAAGGTGCAGGCGTTGCTGACGTATGAGTGACGGTTAGCAGAAACAAGAGGGTGCAGTGCGGGAGCACGGGCGCTGAGCTGAGATTGAAGGCAACAGGGACTGGAGGCGGCCCAAAGGGCGAGCCTGAGAGAGAATCCAATGGATTGATTATACACTGTAATACAAGCAATACAAATAGGAAAGGTCTAACCTAGCGCGCTTCGTCGAGCGGGCATAGAGGTGGCGGCTCGGGCACGTGCGAGACTAGGGAGCACCTCAAGACCACGATTCGGCTTTGCGAGCCGTACGCAGTGGAGTGGTGGGTGCAGGCACGATATTCGCAGGTGCGTTTTGCCTAGACCATTGTGGTATGCGGCCGTTGGTCTTGGACTTGGCGAGACTCGCACAGCTTGTCGGTCGTGGGACCGTTTGGGTGTTGACCTTGTGACTCCGGAGATGAACCTGCACTGTCACTCTTTATTTTCTCATTGGCTGCACCCATTGAGGCGATCTCTGAGATAATATCTGACACCTTCGTTAGATCGGGAGAGGGGTGCAAGCCTTGAATGGTAAGCCTGCGAGTCTTACTTATGTGGGAGTGCAGCACAGAGAGAGCTTGGGAGGTTTTGGAGGCGGTGGACGTCTTTGCACCAGGTTGTAGTGAGAAGAGAGAAAACCTGGGCGATGAAGCAGTTGTTGAGTTTTCTCAGTGAATGCAGTGATTGAGGGATCTTCACTGAGGGTGAAGGGGCAGTTCGTCAGTGGTGTGGTGGAGAGTTCAGTTGAGTTGCAGTGAGGCAACGTGGGCTTGCAGTAGGAGGCCGACTGATTCCGATCACGTGTCCATACAGTTCTTAGACTTGGGCCATACTTGGGTCTGCGCAAGTTATGGGCTGTGACAACTCTGCGAAGGCAGGCAGTCTAGATCTGTGACGTCATGTGATACGTCTTCATGAAGTTGTCTGCTTCCTGCAGTAGACAATTGATTAGAAACTTGCCATGGACGGGGGCTGCGGTCAGTAGTGTACCGTGAGTTGTGCAGTAGCTTGTGAAAAAGGTGTGAAGAGGTGCGTGAGAGGTGTTGGAGAGGATGAGGCAGGGTGGTCAGTCAAAGTGCTTGGTCTGTTGCTTCAGCCAGTCCGTAAGTGCAGGGACAGCGCAAGTCAGTGTGCGAAGGGAGAGGATAGTACAGTGTTGTGAGTATTGATCGTGAATGAAGAGGAAGTGACTGTGGCGGGCAGTGGAGTATGTAGTCGGAGGCTGGATGAGGGCAACGTGTAGGGAGTCAAAGCTGCACAGAGAGGGGTGAGAAGATAGATGAGAAGAGGAGGACGCGGTGTACATCTCAAGACCATACTCCTCAGATCCAATCTCAGTCACGGGCTCAACTACTCCTAGCATGACAACATTGTTAGGAGCAGGATTCACAACAGCAGGGATGGCAAGAGTAGATGAGGTTTCCATGTTGTTGGCTGGGATTGAACGCCAACTTGAGCTTCCCATCCGGTTGTAGTAGCGTTGACGACGCTCTTCCGCCTAGTTGGGTTGTTCACCATAGGACTTGCCGGGGTTCTGATCCAGCAACTCGTTGGTAGCGCGATGATCACAGACCTGAGGCGGGTGACTGCGCCGGCCGCACTTAGTTCCTTTGAATGGACCGTGGCGGATGGTGTAGGAGTAGGCGGGGACGCGGTTGATCATGCGGTTGTCAGTGGTGGCGACAATGGTTTCAAATGAGTTGGTGGCAATGGTGGTCTCGCTTGCTTGCTTGGCGACGTAGTCCTGTTCTGCTGCCATGAGTTTGGGGCTGATGACAGCCAGTATCAGTTGGTCACCAGGCAGCTGTAGCAGGATTTGGCGGATGATATCGTACTGACCAGGAAGGCCGGAGATGATGCCGGTGCAGACGATAGCAGGAGGAAGGTCAATCTTCATTTCCTTGAGATCGTGGGCGATGGTGCTGACGGCTGCAATGTAGCTACCTATGTTGGTATAGGCGGCGAAGGGCACGGAGAAGAGTGACATGCTCTTGATTCCGCAGGCAGTGGAGGTGTTGTTGCTGAAGCGATCTTCAAGGGCTTTCCATACTTCGTGAGTCTTGCTGCCGAGAGTGCGGATGTCTTCATGTAGTTCAGGAGAGGAGGTGGTCATGATGGTCATGAGGGTGGTGCTGTTGGCGACTTCCCAAGAGACATGAGAGATGGTGGATGCAGAGGCGGCTCCAGCGTGAGTGGAAGATGAGGAGGAACTTTGACCAGGATTCGACACAGACCCTCCGGAAGGGTCATNGAAGGGCACGGAGAAGAGTGACATGATCTTGATTCCGCAGGCGGTGGAGGTGTTGTTGCTGAAGCGATCTTCAAGGGCTTTCCATACTTCGTGAGTCTTGCTGCCGAGAGTGCGGATGTCTTCATGTAGTTCAGGAGAGGAGGTGGTCATGATGGTCATGAGGGTGGTGCTGTTGGCGACTTCCCAAGAGACATGAGAGATGGTGGATGTAGAGGCGGCTCTAGCGTGAGTGGAAGATGAGGAGGAACTTTGACCTGGATTTGACACAGACCCTCTGGAAGGGTCATTTCCTGATGCGGCAGCAGTTGAGGTAGATGAGGCGGAGGCGGCGGTGATAGGTTGTTCTACTCCGGTGTCAGTGTTGGTGAGAAGGTGACAAAGGGTGACTCCCTCAACCTTTTGTATCCCGAAGAAGAGAGACACTGAGTAGCTCCACAGCTTGTAGTTGCTGGTTCCATCAGGCTTCACGGTGAGCTTGGGGAGACCAGAGAGAGTGAGGGCGGAGGCCATGATCAAGTTAACGAGGAGGCAGTGATGAAGTGAGGAGCGGCGGCTCAGGATAGCGGTGAGAGGCAGCGATACGATCAGGAGATGGCTGCTGATGAGGAGGAGCAGCAAGCTGAAATAATGGCAAAGAAGAGCGGCGGTGTGAAATGCTGCTGCGGAGGAAGATGAAATGGGCACAGGGAGAGAACCACGTGCGCGGCCTGCAGAGGTGATGGAAGAGCGGAGATTGCTTGCTGATGGAGTGGGCGTAGGGGCAAAACCTCGTGCGCACAATTTTACCAAGAGGAAGTGGAGAGGTGCTACCACGACACCTTAGTCAGAAGAAGTGCTGCCACCACAGTTCTTCTGGCAACCACAGTTCTTCAAGGCGGAGAAGGTCAACATGAGTCGGTGCGGCCGATGGCGGCGAGCACGACGGAGCCACGGGTGTTACTTGCGCTCTGATACCATGTCACAAGATTGCAGGTACTGCCATAGAGTGGACGCGGTCGCAGGGACGAGCGTTTCAATGGTGGGCAGCAGCACAAGCAGAAGCAAAGTGGGAAAAATGATAGAAGGATGAAGCGGAAGTGAATAGCAATACAGGATGATGAGGATAGGCCTGTGTGCAGCACCAAAGGTGCGGGTACTGAGAACTTTGCTGGAAGGGAGTGGACGCATCACTTTGAGGGAAGGACGGAAGCTTCCTTGAAGGTGCGGGCGTTGCTGATGTATGAGTGACGGTTAGCAGAAACAAGAGGGCGCAGTGCGGGAGCATGGGCGCTGAGCTGAGATTGAAGGCAACAGGGACTGGAGGCGGCCCAGAGGGCGAGCCTGAAAGAGAATCCCATGGATTTATTATAGACTGTAAGACAAGCAATACAAATAGGAAAGGTCTAACCTATCGCGCTTTGTCGAGTGGGCATAGAGGTGGCGGCTCGGGCACGTGCGAGACTAGGGAGCGCCTCGAGACCACGATTCGGCTTTGCTAGCCGTACGCATAGTGGAGTGGTGGGTGCAGGCACGATCTTCGCATGTGCGTTTCGCCTGGACCGTTGTGATATGCGGCCATTGGTCTTGGACTTGGCGAGGCTTACACGTACTTACACGTACTGACACGCACTTACACGCACTTACACGCACTTACACATACTTGCACGCACTTACATGTACTTACACACACCTACACAAGCGTACACACACTTACACGTACCTACATGCACTTAAGTGCACTTTCACGCACATACACTCATTTACACGCACTTACACGTACTTACACGCACTTACACTCACTTACATGCACTTACATGCACGTACATGTACTTCCACGCACTCACACATACGTACACGAACTTACACGCACTTACACACACTTACACGCACTTACACGCGCTTATGAGTACTTACACACACTTACACGCACTTACACACATCTACACGCACTTACACGCACTTACACGCACTTGCACGCACTTGCATGCACTTGCACACACTTACACACACTTACACGCACTTACACGTTCTTACACGTACTTACACGCACTTACACAAAGTTACACGCACCTACACGCACTTACACATACTTACACACATTTACACGTACTTACACGCACTTACACGTACTTATACGCACTTACATGCACTTACACGAACTTAAACCACACTTATACTCACTTACACACACTTACACACACTTAGACGCACTTATACGCACTTACACGCACTTACACGAACTTACACGTACTTACACGCACTTATACGCAATTACATGCACTTCCACGCACTAATACACACTTTCTCCCACTTACACGCACTTACTCATACTTACACGTACTTACACACACTTACTTGTACTTACATGCACTTACACACACTTAAACGCTCTTGCACGCACTGACATGTACTTATACGCACTTACACGCACTTACACACACTTACACGAACTTACACACACTTACACAAACTTATGTGTGCTTAGACATACTTATACACACTTACACGCACTTACACGCACTTATACGTACTTACACATACATAGACATACTTACACACACTTACACACACTTATACAAACCTACACACACTTACACGCACTTACACACACTTACACGCACTTACATGCACTTACACACACTTACACATACTTACACACACTTACACACACTTACACGCACTTACACGTACTTACACACACTTACACGTACTTACACGCATTGACACACACTTATATGCACTAACACATACTTACATGTACTTACACGCACTTACACGCACTTACACACACTTACACGCATTTACACGCACTTATACACACTTACATGCACTTACACGCACTTACGCAAACTTACACGCACTTACACATACTTACACGCACTAACACGCACTTACACACACTTACACACTTACACACACTTACACGCACTATCACACACTTACACGAACGTACACGCATTTACACACACTTACACGCACTTACATGCACGTACACGCACTTATACATACTTACACGCACTTACACGTACTTACACACACTTACACGTACTTATACATACTTAGACACACTTATACTTATATACACGCACTTACACGCACTTACACGCATTGACACGCACTTGTACGCACTTACACGTACTTACACACACTTACACACACTTACACACACATACACAAACACTAACTTACACGCACTTACACGCACTTACACGCACTTACACGCACTTACATACACTTACACGCACTTACACGTACTTACACGCACTTACACGCACTTACACGTACTTATACGCACCTACACACACTTACACGCACTTACACAAACTTACATGCATTTACAAGCACTTACACGCACTTACACGCACTTACACGTACTTATACGCACCTACACACACTTACACGCACTTACACAAACTTACATGCATTTACAAGCACTTACACGCACTTACACGCACTTACACGCACTTACACGCACTTACACGCACTTACACGCACTTACACGCACTTACACACACTTACACGCACTTACACGTACTTACACGCACTTACACGCACTTACACACACTTACACAAACTTACATACACTTACACGCACTTACACACACTTACACGCACTTACACGTACGAACACGCACTTACACACACTTACACGCACTTACACGTACGAACACGCACTTACACATGCTTACAAGCACTTACACAAACTTACACGCACTCACACACACTTACATGCACTTACACGCACAAACACACACATACATGCACGTATACACTTACATACACTTGCATGCACTTACATGCACTTACACGTACTTATACGCACCTACACACACTTACACGCACTTACACAATCTTACATGCATTTACAAGCACTTACACGCACTTACACCCACTTACACGCCCTTACACGCTCTTACACAAACTTATATCCACTTACACGTACTTACACGTACTTACACACACTTATACATACTTACATGCACTTACATGTACTGATACGCACCTACACAAACTTACGTGCACTTACACGAAAGTACACATACGTACATGCACTTACACGTGCTTTCACACACTTACACCCATTTACACGCACTCACACACACTTACACATACTTACATGCACTTACATGCACTTACACTCACTTACACGCACTTACACGCACTTACACGAACTTACACGCACTTACACACAGTTACACGCACTTACAGGCACTTACGAGCACTTACACACACTTACACGTACTTACACGCACTTACACACATTTACACACACTTACACGTATTTACACACACTTTCACGCACTTACACGCACTTACACATACTTATGCAAACTTACACACACTTACGCGCACTTACACGCACTTACACGCACTTATATGCACTTACAGGAATGTACATGCACTAACACGCACTTACACAAAATTACACGTACTTACACGTACTTACATGCACTAATAGGCACTTACACGCACTTACATGCACTTACACACACTTACACAAACTTACACGCACTTACACGCACTTGCACAAACTTAAACGCACTTAGATGCACGTATACGCACTTACACGCACTTACACACACATACACGCACTTACACGCACTTACACGTACGTACATGCACTTACACGCACTCACACGCACTTACACGTACTTACACAAAATCACACGCACCTACACGTACTTACACGCACTTACACATACTTACACGCACTTACTCGCACTTACACGCACTTACACATACTTACACGCACTTACTCGCACTTACACGCACTTACACATACTTACACGCACTTACTCGCACTTACACGCACTTACACATACTTACACGCACTTACTCGCACTTACACGCACTTACACATACTTACACGCACTTACTCGCACTTACACGCACTTACACATACTTACACGCACTTACTCGCACTTACACGCACTTACACATACTTACACGCACTTACTCGCACTTACACGCACTTACACATACTTACACGCACTTACACGCACTTACACACACATACACACACTGACACGCACTTACACGCACTTATACGCACTTACATGCACTTACACGCACTTACACGCACTTACATGCACTTACACGAACTTAAACCGCACTTACACGCACTTACACACACTTACACGCACTTACACACAGTTACACGTACTGACACAAACGTACACGTACTTACACGCACTTACACACACTTACACGCACTTATACGTATTTACATACACTTACACGCACCTACACGTACTTACACACACTTATACGTACTTACACGCACATACTTACACTTACACGTACTTACACCCACTAACACACACTTACACGTATTTACACGCACTTACTCGTGCTTACATGCACTTACATATACTTACACGCACTTACTTGCACTTACACGTACTTACACGTACTTATACGTACTTACATGCACTTACACACACTTACACGCACTTACACAAACTTACACGCACTTACACGCACTTACACAAGCTTAAACTGCACTTACACGCACTTACATGCACTTACATGCACTTACACGCATTTACACGCACTTACACGTACTTACATGCACTTACACACACTTACACGCACTTATACGCACTTACATGCACTTACACGCACTTACACGCACTAACACGCACTTACACACACTTACACGCACTTACATGCACTTACACGTACTTACACGCACTTACACACACTTACAAACACTTAGACGCACTTATACGCACGTACACGTACTTACACACACTTACACGCACGTACACGCACTTACATGCACTTACACTTACTTATACGCACTAACACACACTTATACGCACTTACACATAATTACACGCACCTACATGCACTTACACGCACTTACACGCACTTACACGTACTAACACGCACTTACACACACTTACACGCACTTACACATACTTACATGCTCACTCATGCACTAACACGCACTTACAGGCATTTACATGCACTTACACACACTTACACAAACGTACACACACTTACATGCGCTTGCACGAACTTACACGCACTTAGATGCACTTACATGCATGTACACACACTTACACACACTTACACGCACTTATACGCACTTACACGTATGTACATGCACTTACACGCACTAACACGTATTTACACGCACTTACACAAAATTACACGCACCTACACACACTTACACTCACTTACACGCACTTAAACACACTGAGACACACTTACACGCACTTATACGTACTTTCACGCACTTACACGCACTTACACGCACTTATACGTACTTATACGCACTTACATGTACTTACACACACTTACACGCACTTACACACAGTTACACGCACTTACACAAATGTACACGTATTTACACGCACTTACACACACGTACACGCACTTACATGTACTTACACACACTTACACGCACTTACACGTACTTCCACGCACTTATACATACTTTCACGCACTTACTTGCACTTACACCCACTTACACCCACTAACACGCACATACACGTACTTACACGCACTTACTCGTGCTTACATGCACTTACACATGCTTACATGCACTTACTTGCCCTTACACGTACCTACACATAATTACACGTACTTACATGTACTTACACGCACTTACACGCACGTACACAAATTTACACACACTTATACGCCATTACACACACTTAAAGTGCACTTACACGCACTTATATGCACTTACACACACTTACACACACTTACATGTACTTACACGCACTTACACGCACT
>SZWC01020915.1:28648-46537 GCA_023375785.1 Penium margaritaceum
ACGTACACACACTAACACGTACTTACACAAACTTACACGCACTTACACATGCTTACACGCACTTACACACACTTACACGCACTCACACGTACTTACACGCCCTTACACGTACTTACTCACACTTACACGCACTTACATGCACTTATACGCACTTGCACACACTTACACGCACTTATACGCACTTACACGCACTTACACGCACCTATACGCACTTACACACACCTACACGCACTTACACATACTTATACATACTTACACGTACTTACACGTACTTACACGTACTTACACGAACTTACACCAACTTACACGCACTTAAACCGTACTTATACACACTTACACGCACTTACACACACTTTCAAGTATTTATACACACTTACATGCACTTACACACACTTACATGCACTTACACATACTTACACACACTTACACGCACTTACACGCACTTACATGCACTTACACGCATTTACACGCACTTACACGCACTTACACGCACTTACACGTATTTACACGCACTTACACAAACGTACACGCACTTACACGCACTTACACGCACTTACTCACACTTATACGCACTTACACGTACTTATACGCACTTACACGCACTTATACATACATACACGCACCTACACACACTTACACGTACTTACACGAACTTACACGCACTTACACACACTTATACGTACTTACATGCACTTACACACACTTACACGCACTTACACGCACATACACAAACTTACACGTACTTACACATACTTACACGCACTTATACATACATACACGTACTTACACGCACTTACACACAGTGACACGCAATTGTACGCACTTACACATACTTACATATACGTATACACACTAACACGCACTTACACAAACTTACACACACTTACACGCACTTACACGCACTTACACACACTTACACGCACTCACACGTACTTACACGCGCTTACACGTACTTACTCACACTTACACACACTTACATGCACTTATATGCACTTGCACACACTTACACGCACTTACACGCACTTACACGCACTTACACATACCTATACGCACTTACACGCACCTACATGCACTTACACGTACTTACACATACTTACACGCACTTACACGTACTTACACGCACTTACACGAACTTACACAAACTTACACACACTTAAACTGTACTTATACACACTTACACTCACTTACACACACTTTCAAGTACTTACACACACTTACATGCACTTCCATGCACGTACACGCACTTAGACGCAATTACACACACTTTCACGCACTTACACACACTTATACATACTTGTACACACTTACACATACTCACACGTACTTACACGCACTTACACGCACTCACACGCACTTACACGCACCTACACACACTTACACACACTTACACACACTTACACGCACTTACACACACTTCTACACACTTACATGCCCTAACACGCACTTATACGTAGTTACACGTACTTACACACACTTACACGCACTTACATGCACTTACACGTACTTACACGCACTTACATGCACTTACACAGACTTAAACGCACTTACACCCACTTACACTTGCTTACACACACTTACACACATTTACACGAACGTATACGGAATTACACCCACTTAAGCCATACTTACACGCACTTACACGCACTTACACGAACTTACATGCACTTACCTGCACTTACACGAACTTACACACACTTACATGCACTTATACACGTTACACGAACTTCAGCAGCACTTAAACTCATTTACACAAACTTACACACACTTAGACGTTCTTACACGTACTTACACACACTTACATAAACTTACACAAACTTACACGTACTTACACGCACTTATACGCACTTATACACACTTACACACACTTACACGCACTTTCACGCACTTACACATACTTACACACACTTACACACACTTACACGCACTTACACGTACTTACACGCATTTACACACTTACACACACTTACACACACTTACATGCACGTACATACGCTTACAAGAACTTACACACACTTACATAAACTCACACGCACTTACACGCACTTACACGTACTTACATGCACTTACACACACTTATACATACTTACACGCACTTACACACACTTACACACACTTACATGAACTTACACGCACTTACACACACTTATACGCACTTACACACACTTACACACACTTACACGCACTTACACGTACTTACATGCACTTACACGTACTTACACGCACTTACACGCTCTCATACATACTTACACGCACTTACACACACTTACACGCACTTACACGCACGTACACGCACTAACACACACTTACACGCACTTACACACACTTCTACACACTTACATGCCCTAACACGCACTTATACGTAGTTACACGTACTTACACACACTTACACGCACTTACACGCACGTACACGCACTAACACACACTTACACGCACTTACACACACTTCTACACACTTACATGCCCTAACACGCACTTATACGTAGTTACACGTACTTACACACACTTACACGCACTTACACGCACTTACACACACTTACACATACTTACACGCACTTACACACACTTACACACACTTACATGAACTTACACGCACTTACACACACTTATACGCACTTACACACACTTACACACACTTACACGCACTTACACGTACTTACATGCACTTGCACGTACTTACACGCACTTACACGCACTTATACATACATACATGCACTTACACGTACTTACACACACTGACAAACAATTATACGCACTTACACATACTCACACGCACTTACACGCACTAACACGCACTTACACAAACTTACACGCACTTACACCCACTTACACGCACTGACAAGCACGTACACGCACTTACACGCACTTACACGCACTTACACGCACTTACACGAACTTACACGCACTTACACGCACTCACACGCACTTACACGCACTTACACGCACTTACACACACGAACTCACACTTATATATGCCTACACGCACTTACACAAACTTACATGCACTTATACGAACTAACACGTACTTACACATACTTATACACACTAACACGCACTTACACGCACTTACACACATACACACACTTTCACGCACTTACACGAACTTACACGCATTTACACACACTTACACGCACTTACACGCACGTGCACGCACTAACACACACTTACACGCACTTACACACACTTACACACACTTATACGCACTTTCACGTACTTATACATATATACACGCACTTACATGAACTTACACGCACTGATTCGTACTTGTACGCACTTACACATACTTAAACACACTTACACACACTTACACCCACTTACATAAACTTACACCCACTTAATCGCACTTACACGCACTTACATGCACTTACACACACTTACACACTCTTACACGCACTTACATGTACTTACACGCACTTACATAAACTTACACGCACTTACACGCACTTACACGCACTTACACGTACAAAATCGCACTTACACATGCTTACACGCACTTACACAAATTAACACGCACTTACACACACTTACACGTACAAACACACACTTTCATGCACTCACACACTTACACGCACTTACATGCACTTACACGTACGTACACACACGTATACGTACTTACACACACTTACACGCACTTACACATACTTACACATACTTACACGTACATACGCGTACTTACACGCACCTACACAAACTTACGTGCACTTACACACACTTACACGCACCTACATGCACTTACACGCACTTACACGCACTTACACGCATATACACGCACTTACACGCACTTACATGTTCTTAAATGCACTTACACGTACTTACACGTACTAACACGTACTTACACGCACTTACACGAACTTACACACACTTACACACACTTACACGTACTTACACGTACTTACACGCATCTACACGCACGTACACGCACTTACACGCACTTACATGCACTTACACAAACTTACACACACTTACACATACATACACACACTTACACCCACTTACACAAACGTACACGCACTCACACGCACTTACACGAACTTACACACACTTGCACGCACTTACATGCACTAACACGCACTTACACGCACTTACACACACTAACACACCCTTACACGGGCTTACACGCACTTACACGTACTTGCACAAACTTACACGTACTTAGATGCACTTACACGCACTTACACGCACTTATACACACTTACACGTATTTACACACACTTACACGTACGTACATGCACTTGCACGCACTAACACTCACTAACACGCACTTATACAAAATAACACGCACCTACACGCACTTACACACACTTACATACACTGACACGTACTTACACGCACTTACACGACTTTACACGCACTTACATGCACTTACACGCACTTACACGCACTTACACACACTTACACACACTTACACGTACTTACACGCACTTACATGCACTTACACGCACTTACACGCACTTACACACACTTACATACACTGACACGTACTTACACGCACTTACACGACTTTACACGCACTTACATGCACTTACACGCACTTACACGCACTTACACACACTTACACACACTTACACTTAGTTACACGCACTTACACAAACATACACGTACTTACACACACTTACACATAATTACACGCACTTATGTGCACTTACACACACTTACACGCACTTACACGCACTTACACGCACTTATATGTACTTACACGTACTTACTTGCACTTACACGCACTTACACCGACTAACACGCACTTACACGTACTTACACGCACTTACATGCACTTACACGCACTTACATAAACTTACATGCACTTACACGCACTTACACAAACTTAAACTGCACTTACACGCACTTATACACACTTACACGCACTTACATAAACTTACATGCACTTACACGCACTTACACAAACTTAAACTGCACTTACACGCACTTATACACACTTACACATACTTACACGCACTTACACGCACTTACACGCACTTACACGCACTTACACGAACTTACACGCACTTACACCCACTTGCACAAACTTACACGCACTTAGACGCACTTAGACGCACATACACACACTTACATACACTTACACGTACGTACACACACTTACACGCACTTACACACACTTACACGCTCTAACACGCACTTATATGTACTTACACGAAACAACACGCACCTACATGCACTTACACGCACTTACATGCACATACACGCACTAATACACACTTACACGCACTTACACGCACTTACACGCAGTTACATGCACTTACACGTACTTACATGCACTTTCACGCACTTACACGTACTGACACACACTTACACACACTTACACGCACATACACACACTTATACGCACATACACAAACTTACACGTACTTATACATACATACATGCACTTACACGCACTTACACACACTTACACACACGAACTCACACTTACACATACTTACACGTACTTACACAAACTTATACGTACTTACACGAACTTACACGTACTTACACACACGTATACACACTTACACGCACTTACACGCTCTTACACGCACTGATACGTACTTACACAAACTGACATTCACTTACACGAACTTACACGTATGTATAAGCACGTACTTCTACGTACTTACACGCACTTACACCTACTTACACGCACTTATACACACTTACACACACTTACACATACTTACACGCACTTACACGTACTTACACGTACCTACACAAACGTACGCATACTTACACACTTTTACACGCACCTACATGCACTTACACGCACTTGCACGCACTTACATGCACTTACACGTACTTACACGTACTTACACGCACTTTCATGCACGTATACGCATTTACACAAACTTACACATAATTATACCCACTTAAACCGCACTTACACGCACTTTTATGCACATACACACACTTACGTGCACTTACACACACTTACACGCACTTACACGAACTTAAACCGCACTTACACTCATTTATCCACGCTTATACACACTTAGATGCACTTACACCCACTTACACACACTTACACAAACTTACACGTACTTATACGCACTTACACGTACTTACACACACTTACACGCACTTAGACATACTTACACACACTTACACGCACTTATACGCAGTTACACACACTTATTCGCACTTACACACACCTACATACACTTACACGCACTTACACACACTTACACGCACTTACACGGACTTAAACCGCACTTACACGCATTTATCCACGCTTATACACACTTAGATGCACTTACACCCACTTACACACACTTACACAAACTTACACGTACTTATACGCACTGACACGTACTTACACACACTTACACGCACTTAGACATACTTACACACACTTACACGCACTTATACGCAGTTACACACACTTATTCGCACTTACACACACCTACATACACTTACACGCACTTACACACACTTACACACACTTACACGTACTTACATGCACTTACACGCACTTACACGTACTTGCACATACTTACACAAACTTACACGCACTTACACGCACTTACATGCATTTACACGTACTTACGAGTACTTACACACACTTACACGCACTTGCACGCACTTATACGCACTTACACACACTTACACGCACTTACAAGTACTTACATGCACTTACACGCACCTACACACATTTACACGAACGTATACAAAATTAGACCCACTTAAACCGCACTTACACGCACTTACATGCACTGACTTGCACTTAACCACACTTACACACACTTACACACAATTACACGCACTTACACGCACTTAAACGCACTTACACGAACTTACACGCACATATATGAACTTAAATGCACTTACATGTACTTACACGCACGTACATGCACTTACACGTACTTACACGCACTTACACATACTTACAAGCACTTACACCCACTTACACGCACTTACTCGTACTTACACGCACTTACACGCACTTACACGCACTTACACACACTTACACGCCCTTGTATGCACTTCCACATACTTATGCGCACGTACACACACTTACACATACCTACACGAACTTACATAACCTTACACACACTTATACGCACTTACACACACTTACACGTACTTACACGCACTTACACGCACTTACACGCACTTGCACACACTTACAGGCACTTACACGCACTTATACGCACTAACACGCACCTATACGTACTTACGCACACCTACACGCACTTATACGCACTTACACATACTTACACACTCTTACACGCACTTACACATACTTACATGAACTTATACAAACGTACACGCACTTAAACCGTACTTATACGCACTTACACGCACTTACACGTACTTACACGCACTTACATACACTTACATGCACTTCCACATACGTACACGCACTTAGATGCACTTACACGCACTTTTACCCACTTACACACACTCATACACACTTGTACACACTTACACGCACTTACACATACTTACACGCACTTACACACACTTACACATACTTACACGTGCCTACACACACTTACACGTACTTACACGCACTTACACGCACCTACACGCACTTATACGCACTTATACGTACTTACACGCACTAACACACACTTATACGTACTTACACGCATTTACATGCACTTACACATACTTACACGCACTTACAGGCACTTACATACACTTACATGCACTAACATATACTTACACGTACTTATACTTACTTACACGCACTTACACACACTTACACACATTTACACGAACTCACACAAAATTACACCCACATAAACCATACTTATATGCACTTATACGCACTTACACGCACTTACATGCACTTACACATACTTACACACACTTACATGCACTTACACGCACTTAGACACACTTACACGTACTTACACGTACTTACACATAGTTACACGAACTTACACGCACTTACACGTACTTATACACACTTATACACACTTACACGCACTTACATGTACTTACACGCACTTATACGCACTTACATGCACTTACACAAACTTACACACACTTACACGTACATACACACACTTACACGCACTTACACAAACTTACATGCACTTATACGCACTTACACGCACTTACACGCACTTGCACGTACTTACATGCACTTACACGCACTTACACATACTTACACGTACATACACACACTTACACACACTTACACAAACTTACACGCACTTACACACACTTATATGCACATATATGTACTTACACACACTTACACGCACTGACACGCAATTATACGCACTTACACATACTTACACGTACTTATATGCACTAACACGCACTTATACAAACTTACACACACTTACACGCACTTACACACGGTGACAAGCACTTACACGTACTTACATGTACTTACACGCACTTACATGCACTCACACGCTCTTACACGTACTTACACACACTTACACAAACTTACACGCACTTACACGCACTTACACACACGTACACACACTTACACACACTTACACACACTTACACGTACTTACACGCACTTAGATACACTTGCACACACTTACACACACTTGCACGCACTTACACGCACTTACACAAACTTACACGCATTTACACGCACTTACACGCACGTACACGCACTTATAAGCAATTACACGCTCTTAAACAAACTTACATCAACTTACACGTACTTACACATACTGACACGCACTTACACGCACTTACACGCACTTACACATACTTCCACGTACTTACACGTACTTACACGCACCTACACAAATGTACACGCACTTACACGCACCTACATGCACTTAAGTGCACTTTCACGCACATACACTCATTTACACGCACTTACACGTACTTACACACACTTTCACGCACTTCCATGCACTTACATGCACGTACACGCACTTCCATGTACTCACACATACTTACACAAACTTACACGCACTTACACACACTTACACGCACTTACACGTGCTTATGAGTACTTACACACACTTACACGCACTTACACACACTTACACGCACTTACACGCACTTACACGCACTTGCACACACTTGCATGCACTTGCACACACTTACACGCACTTACACGCACTTATGAGCACTTACACACACTTACACGCACTTACACGCACTTACACGCACTTACACGTACTTACACGTACTTACACGCACTTACACAAAGTTAGACGCACCTACACGTACTTACACAGACGTACACACATTTAAACGTACTTACACGCACTTACACGTACTTATACGCACTTACACGCACTTACACGAACTTCAACCGCACTTATACTCTCTTACACACACTTACACACACTTAGATGCACTTATACGCACTTACACGCACTTACACGAACTTACACGTACTTACACGCACTTATACGCAATTACACGTACTTCCATGCACTAACACGCACTTTCACGCACTTACACGCACTTACTCATACTTGCACATACTTATACACACTTACTTGTAATTACACGGACTTATACACACTTACACGCTCTTGCACCCACTGACATGCACGTATACGCACTTACACGCACTTCCACACACTTACACAAACTTTTACACACTTACACAAACTTACATGTACTTACACATACTTACACACACTTACACGTACTTACACGCACTTATACGTACTTACACATACATAAACACACATACACACACTTACACACACATATACAAACCTACACGTACTTACACGCACTTACACGCACTTACACGCACTTACAGGCACTTACACGTACTTACATGCACTTACACACACGTACACGCACTTACACGCACTTACACGTACTTACACACACTTACATGTACTTACACGCATTGACACACACTTATATGCACTTACACATACTTACACATGCTTACACGCACTTACACACACTTACACATACTTACACACACTTACACGCACTTAAACACACTTACACACACTTACACGTACTTATACGCACTTACACGCACTTACACGCACTTACACAAACTTACAAGCACTTACACATACTTACACGCACTAACACGCACTTACACACACTTACACACTTACACACACTTACACGCACTCACACACACTTACACGGACGTACACGCATTTACACACACTTACACGCACTTACACGCATGTACACGCACTTATACAAACTTATACATACGTACACGTACTTACACACACTTACACACACTTATACGTACTTACACGCACTTATACTTATATACACGCACTTACACGCACTTACATGCATTGATACGCACTGGTACGCACTTACACATACTTAGACACACTTACACACACTTACACGCACATACACAAACACTAACTTACACGCACTTACACACACTTACACGCACTTACACGCACTTACATGCATTGATACGCACTGGTACGCACTTACACATACTTAGACACACTTACACACACTTACACGCACATACACAAACACTAACTTACACGCACTTACACACACTTACACGCACTTCCACGCACTTACATACACTTACACGCACTTACACGTACTTACACACACTAACACGCACGTACACACACTTACACAAACTTACATACACTTACACACACTTACACGCACTTACACGTACGAACACATACTTACACATGCTTACACGCACTTACACAAACTTATACGCACTTACACACACTTATACGCACTTACACGCACAAACACGCACTTACACGCACTTATACACTTACACACACTTACATGCACTTACACGCACTTACACGTACTTATGCGCACTTACACACACTTACACGCACTTGCACAATCTTACACGCATTTACAAGCACTTACACGCACATATATCCACTTACACACCCTTACACGCTCTTACACGAACTTATATCCACTTACACGCACTTGCACGCACTTACACGAACTTATACATACTTACACGCACTTACACGTACTTATACGCACTTACACACACTTACACGCACTTGCACAATCTTACACGCATTTACAAGCACTTACACGCACATATATCCACTTACACACCCTTACACGCTCTTACACGAACTTATATCCACTTACACGCACTTGCACGCACTTACACGAACTTATACATACTTACACGCACTTACACGTACTGATACGCACCTACACAATCTTACGTGCACTTACACGCACTTACACATACCTACATGCACTTACACGTACTTACACATACTTACACCCATTTACACGCACTTACACACACTTACACGTACTTACATGCACTTACATGCACTTACACGCACTTACACGCACTTACACGCACTTACACGTACTTACACAAACTTACACGCACTTACACGCACTTACACGCATGTAGACGCACTTACGAGTACTTACACACACTTACACGCACTTACACGCACTTACACGCATTTACACGCACTTACACGTATTTACACACACTTTCACGCACTTACACGCACTTACACATACTTACGCAAACTTACACATACTTACACGCACTTACACGCACTTACATGCACTTACACGCACTTACACGAATGTACACACACTAACACGCACTTACATAAACTTACACGTACTTACACGTACTTACACGAACTTAAACGCACTTAGATGCACATACGCGCACTTACACGCACTTACACACACTTACACACACTTACACGCACTTATACGTACGTACATGCACTTGCACGCACTCACCCGCACTTACACGCACTTACACGAAATCACACGCACCTACACACACTTATACGTACTTACACGTACTTACACACACTGACACGCACTTACACGCATTTATACTCACTTACATGCACTTACACGCACTTACAGGCACTTACATGCACTTACACGAACTTAAACCGCACTTACACGTACTTATACACACTTACACGCACTTACACACAATTACACACACTTACACAAATGTACACGTACTTATACGTACTTACACACACTTACACGCACTTACACGTACTTACACATACTTACACGTACTTACACGCACTTACACGCACTTATACTTACTTACACGCACTTACTTACATATACACGCACTTACATCCACTGACACGCACTTACACGTACTTACACGCACTTACTCGTGCTTACATGCACTTACACATACTTACACGCACTTACTTGCACTTACACGTACTTACACGTACTCATACGTACTTACATGCACTTACACGCACTTACACGCACTTACACAATCTTACACGTACTTACACGCACTTACACAAACTTAAACTACACTCAAACGCACTTACATGTACTTACATGCACTTACACGCATTTACACGCACTTACACGTACTTACACGCACTTACACAAACTTACACACACTTATACGCACTTGCACAAACTTACAAACACTTAAACGCACCTATACGCACGTACACGCAATTACACACACTTACACGCACGTACACGCACTTACACGCACTTACACTTACTTATACACACTAACACGCACTTGTACACACTTACACAAAATTACATGCACCTACATGCATTTACACGCACTTACACACACTTACACGTACGAACACGCACTTACACACACTTATACGCTCTTACATGTACTTACACATTCACTCATGCACTAAGACGCACTTACACGCACTTACATGCACTTACACACACTTACACAAACTTACACACACTTGCACAAACTTACACGCACTTAGATGCACTTACATGCACTTACACGCACTTACACACACTTACACGCACTTACACGCACTTACACATACGTACATGCACTTACACGCACTAACACATACTTACACGCACTTACACGAAATTACACGCACCTACACGCACTTACACGCACTTACACACACTGACACGCACTTACACGCACTTATACGTACTTACACGCACTTACACACACTTACACGCACTTACACGCACTTACATGCACTTAGAGGCACTTACACACACTTACACGCACTTACACACAGTTACACGCACTTACACAAATGTACACATACTTACACGCACTTACACACACGTACACGCACTTACACGTACTTACACACACTTACACGCACTTCCACGCACTTATACATACTTACACGCACTTACTTGCACTTACACCCACTTACACCCACTAACACGCACTTACACGTACTTACACGCACTTACTCGTGCTTACATGCACTTACACATACTTACACGCACTTACTTGCCCTCACACGTACTTACACATACTTACACGTACTTGCATGCACGTACACGTACTTACACGCACTTACACGAACTTACACGCACTTACACGCACTTCCACGCACTTACACATACTTACACGCACTTACTTGCCCTCACACGTACTTACACATACTTACACGTACTTGCATGCACGTACACGTACTTACACGCACTTACACGAACTTACACGCACTTACACGCACTTCCACGCACTTACACATACTTACACGCACTTACTTGCCCTCACACGTACTTACACATACTTACACGTACTTGCATGCACGTACACGTACTTACACGCACTTACACGAACTTACACGCACTTACACGCACTTACACGCACTTACTTGCACTTACACCCACTTACACCCACTAACACGCACTTACACGTACTTACACGCACTTACTCGTGCTTACATGCACTTACACATACTTACACGCACTTACTTGCCCTCACACGTACTTACACATACTTACACGTACTTGCATGCACTTACACGTACTTACACGCACTTACACAAACTTACACGCACTTAAACACACTTACACAAACTTAAACTGCACTTACACATACTTATATGCACTTACACACACTTACATGCACTTACACGCACTTACACAAAGTTACACAAACTTTCACGCATTTACACATACTTGCACAAACTTACACACACTTAGACGCACTTACACACACTTACACGTACTTACACACACTTACACACACTTACACGCACTTACACGCACTTACACACACTTACACACACTTACACGCACTTAAACGCACGTACACTTACACGAACTTACATCCATTTATACGCACTTACATGCACTTACACACACTTACACATACTTTCATGCACTTACACATACTTACCCGCACTTACACAAACTTACGTGTACTTACACACATTTATACGTACCTGTATGCACTTACACATGCTTACACACACTTACACGCATTTAGATGCACTTACACGCACTTACACGCACTTACACGCACTTACACGCACTTACACGCACTTACACATACATACACGCACGTACACAAACGTACACGCACTTAAACACACTTACACGTACTTACGAGTACTTACGCACACAAACACGCACTTACATGCTCTTACACGCACGTACACGCACTTACACACACTTACACGCACTTACACGCACTTACACACACTTACACACACTTACACGCACTTGCACGAACGTACATGCGCTTACACACACTTACACTCACTTACACAAACTTACACGCATTTACATACACTTACACGTACTTACACGCACTTACACGCTCTTACACGAACGTACATCCATATACATGCACTTGCACGCACTTACACGCACTTACACATACTTACACGCACGTACGCGTACTTACACATACCTACACGAACTTACGTACACTTATACACACTTACAGCACCTGCATGCACATATACGCACGTACATACACTTACACGCATTTACACGCACTTACACGTACTTACACGCACTTACACGCACTTACATGCACTTACGCGTACTTACACGCACTTACACACACTTACACACACTTACACAAACTTACACGCACTTACACGCACTTACACATGCTTAGGAGCGCTTATACATACTTACACGCACTTACATGCTCTTATACGCACTTACACGCACTTACACGCACTTACACACACTTACACGCACTTACACACACTTAAACACACTTAAACACACTTACACAAACTTACACGCGCTTACACCCACTTACACGCACGTACACGCACTTACACGAACATACACGCACTAACACATACTTACACAAACTTACACGCACTTACACGCACTTACACCCACTTACACGTACTTACACGCACTTACGTGCACTTACATGAAATTACACGCACTTACACACACTTACACGCACTTATACAAACTTATACGCACTTACACGCATTCGCATGAACTTACACACACTTAGACACTCTTACACGCACTTATATGCACTTACACACACTTACACGTACTTACACGCACTTATACGCACTTACATGCACTTACACACACTAACACGCACTTACACGCACTTACACAAAATTACACGCACCTATACCCACTTACACGCACTTACACGTATTTACATGCACTAACACGTACTTACACATACCTACACGCACTTACATGCACTTACACTCACTTACACCCACTTAGACGCACTTACACATACTTACACACACTTACACGAACTTACACAATAATACACGTACTTAAACCGCACTTACACGCACTGACACACACTTATACGCACTTACATCCACTTACGCATACGTACACACACTTACATGCACTTACACGCACTTACATGCACTTACACGCACTTACACGCACTTGCACAAACATACACACACTTATACGCACTAATACACACGTACACGCACTTACACACACTTACATGTACGTACACACACTTACACGCACTTACACGCATGTATATGCACTATCACGCACTTATATGCACTTACACAAAATTACACATACCTACACACACTTACACACACTTACACGCACTTACACCCACTAACACGCACTTACACGCATTTACACGCACTTACATGCACTTACACGCACTTACATGCACTTACATGTACTTACACACACTTACACACACTTACAGGCACTTACACACACTTACACGAACTTACATGAAATTTAACGCACTTAAACCGCACTTACACGCACTGTCACACACTTACACGCACTTACACGCACTTACACGAACTTAAACCGCACTTACACGCACTTACACACTCTTATACGCACTTACACGCACTTACACACACTTACACGTGTTGGAAATGATTTTCACAAGAAAAGGCAAAACCACAGAGAGGCAGGGGAGAGGTACTGACACCTCTCAACTGCCCCTCCGTGACCTACTCTACCCTATCGACTACCCGTGTCTGGGGTCAGGAGAGAGGACATTGCCGTGCCTCCCCTGCCCACTGATGTACCTGTATTTAAATAAGTGTAGTGATGACGCGTGCCATATATCCAGTGGATTATTGCATACTTACTTCAAGTGGTTCGGTGTTGCGGAAGCTTGGGTGGTACCTAAGCAGGAGGCCGACGTGGCACACTTGGCAGAAGTTGAGCCACAAGTGACCGGACTGTCCGTCTGCATAAAGAAGAGTAACGGCAGGGTTCGGACATCAGGGGGGGGAGCATAACCGATCGATATCTATCGAGCGGTTGATGCTACAGCCACCGTCCGATGGCCTATCTACGGCTGACGACTAATGAATATATACACAGAGGTACAAGGGATAACATTTGAGAGTCAAGACCACGTTCAAGCGGTGGTCATCTACCGGAAGCGAAAACATCCTAACAATACCCAAACAACAGCCGAGCGAAGCCGGCAGTTTTGAAGACGGCAGCTGTGGACGGCACCACTGTTCAGCAGAGCGAGACGAGCAGCAGTGAAGACGAGCGAGGTATTCAGCCTGGCTCATTCTCCTCTTTTATTCTATTATAGTCTACCTAGATTGTAGGTGCTTTGTACCCAGTACTTGGAGTTTGTGAAAGAGACTTCCTTCCTCTCTCTCATTGCAGTGTGATCTGGCTGAGTGAGCCTGTGTTGATCTTCACTGATTCTGCAATTGGTTCTGCGCTGTCTCGCATCTGTTTTTTGACATTCAACGATCATAGCTTACAACAAGTGGTATCAGAGCAGGTGTGTCTCAAAATACTTTGCAGACTGGTTGCGCTGTCCCCTACCATCTAACGACAACAACAGAAGCCATGGCGAGCTTCAGTGGAGGCGTCATGGGTGATCACTTCAATATACACCCATTGGACGGAGCAGACTACAACGAATTTGCATTCAACATAAAGATGGTGTTTCTAGCCAAAGGATTATGGGGAGTCATTTCAGGTCCCCCTGAAAAGACTCTTGATGCAAACACAACTGCTGGAGAGAAACTACAATGGAAGAGACGCTGCGATCAGGCCTTCGCTATTCTGGCCATGAAACTTTCAGGCAGGCTGAAAATTTTGATCAAAGACAACAACGACACTTTGAATCCAAGGATCGCATGGATTGCCTTAAGACAACGTTATCACAAAGTCAGTGACTCCGAACTTCATAACCTGTTCATTCAGTTCTGTGAGCTGAAGATGAGTGACACCACCAGACTGGAGGACCATGTGACACATTTGAAACAGCTTGTTGAAAGAATCAAGTCCATAGGACAGGCGCTATCTGAAAAGGTGGTCGTACTACTGTTGTTTGCCAGTCTACCTACCAGATTTGACACAACAGTTGAACAAATCCTGGCATTTCAAGAACAAGGGGCAACCTTTGATTCAAGGCTACACACTCTTGAAGCAGCCAGACTCCTACCAGCGCCAGGAGGACAAGCAGGAGCTAATGCAAATCAAGGAGCTCCAGTAGTACCAGCACAAGCACCAGCACCAGTTGGAGCATACGAACTAACCCTTGAACGTGCTTGTGAGACCCTATTGCGCGCAGAAGAAAAATATCTCAAAACTCCAGATGGCATTGAAGCAGCTCTGGCAGCCAGGATGGGACATCAAAACCATCATAACCATCGGCCCAGGTTTCAAGGCCATGGACAAGGAGGAATTGCAAATTCCCATTTTTCTTCACAACCTCCTCAGCGGCTTCACTCTCTAATCGGCATTATCCCACCTGGTGCACCAGGCAGCAAAGGCTTTGAATATGTAAAATGCTGGAAT
>SZWC01020916.1:10012-25180 GCA_023375785.1 Penium margaritaceum
ATGCACAGACTACACAGCTGGTCCACCATCTAATGCACAGACTACACAGCTGGTCCACCGTCTAATGCACAGCTTACGGCAAACGAGTTCACGACTGCACTGTGGTTTTGACACATTGCAAGGAAGGAGGCATGAGTCATTCGTTGCATGAGTGAAAGCCAGAGGGCATTAGGCATGAGTCACGATGATGAGTCACTCGCACTAGTCAAGCCAGCTACGCATTGCGCTATGGCGCCTTAGGTGGCGTGGTCAGTGTTTGAGTGTGAGACGCAGGACAAGAGAAGCAGTCAATTCTCACTCAAGTTCTACTGATGTTTTTTTAGTACTGATGAAATGCAGGACAACAGGTGGGCGAAAGAATTCATATGATAGTTTGAAGTCAGAAGAATGTGTACAGTTGGTTACAGTTGGCTACAGTATTCTGTCTCATGTTGTTGTTGTTGTTGCTCAAAGTCGTACCACGACATGACACGACATGAATCTTCATGTCGTCTGCAGCGGCCTTCGGAACAGAAGAGACGCGCGCACCAGCAGTGGACGCGATCGGAGACCCATGCTGCCCTTCCCCTTCCTAACACCTTCCTGCTCCTCTATCTCTCCTTTCCCTCTGCCCCCATCTCTCTATGTGCGGAAGGAAGCTGTCGATGCGAGTCGCATCATGCATTGCGTTTCATTGGACGGCAGTTCCGTCCGTCAAACTAGTTTCACTGTTACTCCTCCGCTGAAGCTCGAAACTCCCACAACACAACGCCCTTCCCAAACCCACTCCCGCGTNAGACGCCACGGATCCTCAGCGAGACCGTCTTGCCCCCCACCGCCACGCCATTGAGCGCCCACACCGAGCCCCAGCTGCGCTGCAGCGGGTGCCACTCGCGCTGCCCGCCCACCTGCGCCTTGACATCCACGACGCGCCCAGAGCCGCCCACATTGCTCACGAGGAGGGGTAGGTACCAGGGGTTGCTGCCGTCGACAACGGTGAAGGTGATGCCGCCGTGGCGCGGGCACCTGACGTGCGCGATGCGGACGGCGATCTCGCCGGCCGTCGGGGTGGTGGCCAGCATGCTCCAAGCGGAGGGCACGAGCGTGAACGTCTTCTGGTTGCCCGTGCAGCGGTTGCCCGAGCTGCACATGTTGGCCACGGTCACGATTATCCTCGGGTTGCCGGGGCGGCAGAATTTAGTCTTGCTCGAGTCGCACCGAATCGCGTAGCACGATCCGCATCCTTTGTTGTTCTGAAAGAGCGCGGGCGACGCGGACGCAGCGTAGATCCCGTAAGCGTCGCGGAAGCCGCACGCGCCGCTTCCGGTGACGGGCGACGAGTAGAAGTTGGCGATACCGCCGAAGGACGCGTTGGCCGCGGACAGCTCCCTGGCGTGTGTCAGGACGGCTCGGCGGGCTCCGTCCAGCGGCCCGCCACGGAGCCCGGGTGACCAGTAGCCATTTGCTGGAGCGAGTGTGAAAGCAGACGCCAGGGCGACGAGGAGCGACGCAAGCACAAATCTACCGAGCTCCATTGTCCTCAGAAGCTTTGAAGGGTCAAAAACTTGTGTCTGGAGTCCTTTCGTGAGTGGAAGGGCTGCTGTTGGTGGTGATGGAAGNGGGGGGGGGGGGGGGGGGGGGGGGGGGGGGGTGTTGGACAGTCTACTCAGCCTACCGATCCCTCGCCGAACCGTTTGACAGCCATCAGCTCCCAACCCGCCGTGTTTTACGATTGCCGTATCCGACGTCGCCGTGAACAACCGGCCGTCCACCGGGATGAGCTCATCCCGGCCGTCAGCAAGGAGGCCGCAGCCCCATGGTGAGGTCACGACTGGTGAGAGGATTCCACCTATGCACTCCGTTCCTCCTCAAGGAACAGAGGCCGTGCCTGGGATGAGTAAGAAGTGCTTATCGATGCTTTTTCAGGTTTGCTTATTCACGTCGTTCATGCGCTTGGCTAGACGTGAATAAGCATGTTTCATGGTACAGTTCGAAGGCAGTTCTTTAAGTTTTCGCCATGTTTATCCTGTTTTCGACTTTGTTTCTTTTTTCACGTGCCCATTCACTCATGTTTGACCCTCCACACTAGCGATGGGGCAACAACCTTCACCTGCCCGTCTGATGATATCACCGTCGACGGTCCGGATCTCGCTACAGCTTGAGCAACACATGTTCTTCGAAGGAGGTTTCGACATCACCCATTGGCGGTGCATAGACGTCGGCGTTTCTCCACACTGGTGCAAGACGTTGGCATGTACTACATATTTTCATGCCATCGTCACATGATGTCACGTGTGCGGTACAAAATATGGGAGCTCTCCGTAGTGGGTGGGACGATAGAGGAGGTCTGCGTCGGGCGGACTACCACTGGGAACCTCCGTTAGAGGCATTCAAAAAATGAATTTAACCTACGGACCGGTGACCCAAGTGGTCTCCCGGTGGAGGTCTACAACTTTGGACATCGGACCGTCGATTACAACGCCGTGATTAGCAGATATGTCCGATAAGTTCACCGGACTCCACCTATGTATCCACTCTGGATGCTGTCATTGGCCAGTTGCTGTTTGCGCCTATGTGTAGAGGGGCCTTTAGTCTGTCACGGTCCCTAGGGGTAACCCCGTCTGACGGACGGGGGTTGAAATGGAGGTCCGCCGACAGTGGCCGCCCCGCAAACCCTCCTCCACCGCAAACCTGAAGCCATCCACGATGGCTTCGTGGGCTGGACATCGACCTCGCAAACCTGCCTTCGCCGCTCCACGCCAGGCCCTCTCACTTGTCGCGGCTGATGCGTCGCCCGGCCTGAGCCAAGGCTCAGTGTCGCAGCCCGTCTCTAACAGCAGCCAGCTGGAGGCGGGAAAAGTCATCCAACAATGCAGGGTTCGCTTGTACATGACCGCCTCGCAGCGTATGCGACTACCGCCCCAGCGTTGTCGGCAATCCAAACCCTGGACCCGGACGTGCGTGGGGTGATCCGCGTCACACGGACGCGCTGCTCGAGTGCGTCCTCTCCGTTCCAGTGGACGTCCGGAAGCGGAACTATTAGCCAGCAGATGTGTGGCCGCCTGTCCCGCACCGTTTGCACGCAACCATCAACGAGCAGCGGTTGAAGGAGAAGCTGCCGGTAGTCCACTATTCGCAGCAACAGTGCTCAACCCGCCTCCGTACGCTCAAAGCCGGCTACCGCAGCCTTTGCTAGCTTGCAAAGGTGAGCGGTGCTGGGTGGAGGAATGTTGCGCCCGTTCTAGAACAGGACGTGTGGGATGACTTCAAGCGGGTGGGCAAGGATGGCATGGTCATGTGGAAGGACGCCAGGTTCGTTTGGCTTGAGTAGTGTGTCGATGTGTGGCCAAACGAAATGGCTCAGGGAGGACTGGCAGCAAATGTCATGGTCGTCGCCGAGCAGGCTGCGGACTATGCGGGCCAGGCCGTCGTAGGCCCGCTAGCACTACCTTGGACTGATGAGTTGGCCGAGGTCGACGAGGAAGTCGACATGTGGGAGGGCGATGCGGGGCAGACACAGCCACTTGGAGACCTCAATGCTGAGGCGGAAAACCTGGACATTGAGGACGACAATGATGAGCAGTCGCTTGGGGCGGGTTTGGATAGTGGGCCGCATTGGCACGGCCGTTACGCTAACAACACGGATGAAGCACTCATTGCAATGGGCATTTTGGCCCCACCGGACGCGTTGGTGACTCTGGAAGGAGGCATGCTGGAGCCATTAGAGCAGCCCTTCCCTGGAGCACCTACTTTGTCGGCCGGGGCGTACGTTTCTCAGGGAGCTGCATCCTCCGCCTCGGCGCCTACCAGTGCATCTGCGCCAACCATGGGGGAAGGTGGGGTGTCGACGTCGGCTGCGGAGTGGCAGGCTGGGAGGGGTGTCCATGGTCGTGGCATGGCGGGAGGGCAAACTGGAGACAATACTACTGCTTGCGGGGGGCGTTCGCATATCCATACGTTAGCCGCAGCTGGCGTAGCGGCTGCCGCAGGTGTTGCAACTGCAGGTGCGGCAGCCGCGACTGCCGCAGGTGCTACAGCCTCAGGTGCCGCAAGTGCGGCTGCCGTAAGTGCTGCTGCCGTAGGGGCAGCTGCTACGGGGGCAGCAACTGCCGGGGTAGCAGCCGCAGCGGGTGCTGGGGCTGCTGCTGCTGCGGTGGCTAATGGTGCTGCCCGCATTCTCAAGGAAGGGCTGAGTTTTGGTGTGCCACGTGGTAAGAGTGGAATGTCAGCTGGGCGTAGCGTGGCAGAAGCAGCCATACAACTGACGCAGTGCATCACCAGGATGCAAGGCGGTGACGTTGGGCCATGGCTGAAGAAGGCAACTACTATCGTCAACAAGAAGCTACAGCTACCGCCAGCCCGTAAGGTTGAGCTACTCATTTTCCTGGCCGAACACCCCAAGACAGCACAGCCGTTTGTGGAGGCGGACGAGGATGTTCAGCTGCTGTGGGGCACGGGCGTGTAGGGTGTCTTTGGTGAGTTTCCCGTCACATGCTTTGTCTATGCCTTCTGCTGTGCAGTCTGTTAAGTGGCAGTGTTCTAATATGTGTCGTGTACGTGGTGATGTGCAGGTTACTATGGCGGTCTATGTCTCATTTGACCAAGACAACTCATTGCCCATGTTGTTATGTGGTTTGATCATGGGCTACATGGTAGCCCTGGTTCGCTCTATGCTGCAATGCCCACATTGCAAGTCTGCACAAGAGGCTGCTATTTACAAAAAGGCGTATGACAAAGGGTATGCAGCAGGTAGTAGGGCACGCTTGACACCATGTAAGCCGTAATCTGGTTGGCTTTTGTGATTTTGCTTTAACTTACTGACCTTTCTCCCTCTGTTCCATGTCTGTTCTACTACGCAACAGCTCATCATAGACTAAGCTTTAACATTCATTTATGCATGACAAGTTGTTCATTTGGTTTAGGTCCCAATGTGAATGCAAAGGTCATGATCTGGTGTAAGGCAATGCATTTCCTCATGAAGAAGGCTTTACGCCTTGTTCATGTTGTAACACAATGTGTTTCCTTTTGTTGTAAGTAGGTCTGGTGTGGAGGCAGACGTCTACACAATAGACATTGCATTCACATATGAAGACAAGGCAAGAAGAGAAGGAACATACATTGTCTAGCTGAGGAGGCAAAAGGAATTGTGGTGAAAAGAGCTTAGCCAGTTTGAGTCATAGCTCCCACAATGCACATGGTCACACTACATTTTGCATATTTACGGAATAGCCAGCTGTGCACGCTCAGTGGCATATGCAAGGTACATCTCTCTTGCAATACCCATACGCCATTGCCTTGCTTCTTCGGCATCATGGACACTTGGTGCTGGTGGTGCTAGGTTGTCGTGCTGCCAACGACGTGCTTCTTCGACGTCCAGGTGGAAATCTTCACAGTATGCTGCCTGTCCCTGTGAACACTTAATGAAAATGTTATGCAAAATGTAACAGGCCACCACGATGTCGCGCTGCATCCGCAATGAGTACCCCTCCATGTCATAGAGGACCTGAAACTTGTGCTTTATCTGTCCAATCACACGCTCCACCATCATCCGCAATGAGGAGTGGCACAAGTTGAACAATTCTTGTGGAGTTTGGGGCTCAAACGGGGCACCGTCAATCCCATCATCGCAAAGGTGATAGCGTACACCCCTGAAGGGTGTCAACACATGATGTGTCAATGCATACCCAGCATCACCCAAGAAGAATCGCCCATCAGGAACTTGGAATCCCCGATCCATCGCATCACGTAACACGCGACTGTCATGAGAACTACCTTCTCAGCCTGCGTACACCCAAGTCACGGTCTCGTCGAAGTCGACGGCCAACATCACGTTCTGCGAACGTTGACTCTTGCGGTTGAAGTAGGGCCCCTGTGCTGCTAAGGGAACCCACGCGGGGACGTGAGTACCGTCCAAGGCACCGATGCAGTCTTTGAACCACGGGAAAAACCTCGTGGAGCGTGAAATCTTGTCGGGAACTATGTTGGTGTCCGGAGGTGTGATGACAGAGGGGCCTAGAAGTAGGATGCGGTGCAGCACACGACGGAAATGTCGACATATTGTCTCACATGAGTGCTGAAAAATCTCCACGCGGCGTCGTTGTCCCTTGCCTGCCTTCATTGTGGCCAAGAAGATTGCCACGGACTCCTCCACAGACACCCAGGGTGTAGGTTCCAACCCAACCCCGCGCAACATGCGTACGAGGAGGTCAAACCGCCAAGGGTCGATGCGCAATATGTCGTATACGCGGAGTGCATTTGTGTCGTGGCGGAGAAGTTCTGAGGTGTACTCATGTCCAGACAGCGGACGACTGAGTTAGGGTTTCTTCATGAATGGTAGGGTAGCCCATATGCACAGGATGACAGCCAAAATGATGGCGTTCAACTCTAGGTCCCCATCCATGGCGTCCATGGCAGTGGAATGCGTGAAGGTCTGTGGCGGGACTTGGCGATGTACGGGTAGCTTGCTGTCGGCCGGTTGGGCCTTGCGTGGTCCTGTGAAACCCTAGGCAGCAACGGGCACTGCGTGCTCATCGACCACCCTAACCTCACAGCCGCGAAAGGGCTAGGAAGGCAGGTTGTCCTTACATGGTGTCCGTGAAAAAGCTTCTCTTGAAGGGTGGTCTGTCATGCATGGTGTTGTCGTCGTGTCCTACCGCGCTAGGAGCACCATGGAGAAGGCGTCAACCTGCAGACACTCACCTACACGCAAACCACCAGCTGTTTTGGAACATCGCAAACCGCTTTTACGATGTTCGAAAATGTATTCTCGAAAATGTAAAAAACAGCACAAAAGCGGAACACATAATTCACGAACCTTCCTTCCTAACATCAACATATGAGTGGCGTCAATAGCACCGCCTTACTCATCGAATCCCATGCACGGCCAAAGTGCATAGTTGACGGTCGTTGTACCGATAGAACGATGGTCTCGGCGAACCGCCGGCGGAAGAGGATAGCTCTCGACAATCGGGCGCCGCGACAGCATGGATGATTCGAAGCGTTGGCAGATGGTGCACGATGTGACGGAAGTGTAAGGATATGAGGGCTTTTCGTCTACGGCCCGCGGTTTGGACATTTTTTACGTGTCGTGATCCTTGACCGCGGGCGCTGCAAATTCGCGACGCCGCACCTGCCACGACCTCGATGCGTCCATTCCAAACTGCGCTAATTACGAGTCGTGGCCCTTCAGCGTTTCTTGAATTCAAAGACGATAATAAGTACCCCTTTTTAGTAGAAAATTGACGCAATCCACCCTCAAGAACTCAGTTTAAACCAAAATGGCCCCGATTTTGAATGTTTGTGAAAATGGATGACAACAAGCCCCTCAATCAAAATTGTGATGCGAAACTGCCCGTACCCGTAAGTATTTGTTTCAATTTTTCATGTCAAAGACTGTCTCCATGTCATCTCCTTGTAAACGAGTCCTTCTACAATGTTCATGTTGTCATTTTATGAAGAAATTGCTTTACAAAAAAATTGCATCACGTGAACCTTTCATGAACCTTGTCCCTCCTATGGTCCTTTCCAGTGAAGAATTTTTTTATCTTTGTTCACTCAAGTGGTTTGATAACACTTCTTTCTCATCATGCTTGGCCGAGGCATATCACATGGACTCAAAATTCTCCATCAACACAGTGTTTTGAATATTACTCCATACCTCGTAGGGCATGTCTTGTTCCAACAAGAAAGTATAAGGATTAAGGAAAAATACGTTTTAGATAGATTTTAGAGTTGAAATTCCATTATTCAAAGGCATCTAACTTGATGTCAATGTTTTCCCTAGCATTATTATTGAAATTTCAAACCTTATCCACAAATGACCATTGTACAATTCAATCATAACTGTTAGTTCTTGGAATTATTGCAATGATGTGAAACCTCTCTTTCATGTTTTAAATTATAGTGGAAACATCAATAAAAGTATGGATGATAAGTTATAATCCCTAAAATAATTTAATTATAACTCTAAATTATCAGAAAGACATTATTTAAATATATATTTATATGTTTAAAAATAATATACACTATTTCGTTACCTTTTTATGTATCATAATGTGTACAATGTACGAATTTTCACAAGAAGCTTGGAAACAAAAACATTACATTTAGTTCCTCATAAATTCTTGAGAAACCATTAAGGTTGAATGATATTGATCTTAAAAGAGAGGTATTTGGAACGGCCCCTGGAATTCTTTTTATACCTTGTTCATCATGATTTCTTGTATGTGCAAAGAAAAATAATAAGGAGCCCTGTTATCGTTTTTTGGTCATTATAAGCACCAATGGAATCTTTCAAAATCGAGAAGAATTGTACTTAATTTTTGGAACATGATGTATCTTAAGGGGTATATGGAGCTGTACTTGAACAACTTGTGGAAGGAATATTTTGAGTTCATGTCATATTCCGTGACCCAGCATGGTGAAGAAGAAGACCAATCCACGTACGTGAACAAATATAGACACCATTTTGATTGTTAAGTACTATAGGGGACAAGGCACATGAAAGGGTCATGTGAAACAGTTTTATGTGACTCAGTTTGTTTAGAGAATGGCAACTTGAACAATTTGAAAATACACGTTCAAAAAGAGATGACATGGCGGCAATCTTTCAATTAACAATTGAAATAACTACTTATGAATAGGCGATCTTTCGCATCACAAATTCATTTGAGGGGCTTGTCATGGTTCATGGAGATGAAACGTTCAAACTCAGGGCCAATTTGGTTTTCTTTGCGTTCTTGCGGGCGGATTGCGTCAATGTTATACTAAAACGGGGTACTTATTCTCATCTTCAAACACAGGAAACGCCGAAGGGCCACGACACGTAATAAGCGCGGTTTTGAATGGACGCCTCGAGGTCGTGGTGGGTGCGGCGTCAGGAATTCGTAGCGCTCGCGGTCAAGTGTCAAGACGCGTAAAACAGTTCCAAACCGCGGGCCGTAGATGAAAAGCCCTCGTAAGGATGTATCTCGGACGAAGCGGGATGGACGCACATAAACAATATCGACATCGATTGTGGGTGGACTTCAACTTACCACCATTTTGGTAGAACTAAAAACTACACACCTCCATCCTGAAACAATCTGCCCAATCTACCCTATATTCTGATGATTTCCTATTCACAACGCAACATGCACATAACTATACCAAAATCCACCCTCAGATGGAGCTGGATCTTGGTTCAATCATTTCCACTCGGCAACCATCCACACCAATACGATCTCAATCCTCCTTCCACATGCTTCTTCTTGAATCAACGTTTGGTTTCGTCTTCCCTAAGAGAGGTTGCAATCAGTTCTACCAAAGAGGAATTGTAAGGGTTTCACAGGTTACAAATAGAAGAACAAGTGCAAACTTGAAAAGTTCAACTTGTTGAATATGGAATTCATGGAAAGTGTACTTCGATAACACATGTGGAAACTGTTACACCGAATGCAATGTGGGTGGTTCATAAGGATGAGGTGTGTAGCACAATACAATTCAAGAAATTGGGGCGGTTGAATAATCTGTAATAAGTAGAAAGTGTACTTTGATGACAAGAGTCCAAAATCTCGAGCTCATACATGCAATAACATGCAACATAATGATGCATACTTGGGGTTTCGAGCGATCGAGGTGAGCAACGAATGCGAAAGCACGTTGTGAATGGTTCCTTCCAAAAAATCCAGTGGGGTTAGAGAACATGGAGGTGCGATTTAATGAAGCTACAACGTCATCGAGAAGTCGACCAAATAGTATCCAAACATAGATGCACTTCGCGATACCTATGTCAATCCTTCTGGAAAGTGGTCAAACTTGGCAAAACCTTCTTGAACGGAACACCATGGATCATGCAAATGGCCAGAATGTCCTTGACCAATCGGTGCAAAGATCGTGAGGTTGACTTGTTGTGGGCCACGAATGTAATGTCAATGATGTTCACATGCAAATTTTAGGGGCTTGTGTACGTCGCGATGTAACATTAGCCCCCATTTTGCCATAGCGTTCCGATGTAGTGCGAGACATAAGTCAGTACTGGCTAAAATATCTATCCATATGATGATCCACGCACCAAAAGTCGTCGTACGGCTCCCAACAGTTATGTGAAGCGCCGTATCCTTGCCACTTGACCAGGTACTTCGTGAATTTTTCAGGACGACAATGTTGCATAATATCTTTGACATTGTATCCGTGCCCCGGCTGCTTTTACAAGAGGTGGCGGTGACACGTCTTTGTCGGAGAAGTGCTCGTTGGGGACCTGGTAGAGTTTCAACTTGCTTTTGTGGAACACTATGTAAATGGCCATGCTAACTAGTAGTTTCAGTTTTNCCACAACAGGTGTTCCCATCTTCTCAATTGCATACGCCCCAACCACTTGGGCTTGAAATTGGCACAATTTTTTCCTTGCAACGGGCATTTGTGGTGCTGAGTAGGACAAGATCACCGACATCTGATTCGGTGTCCATCCAATGCTTGTCGACTTCTAGTATATTGCTAGAACTTTGCAAACCCGCTAGAATTGAGGAGGGTTTTTCTCAAACCTCATCCAAAGAAGCTTTAAAGGTTGTTGTTCATTTTGCAAAGGAATATGCGAATTTGACGATTGGTAGCTTGACGGAAGTTAGAGTATGAGGCTTGCACGGAATTTGTAACGGTTTTTTAAAGTGTTTGATTGGTGTGCTGAGTTTGACCATTCCTACAAAAACTGGATCCGACTACCATAGCGAGTCAACACCTCTCACAAAAATTTGCTTCTGAACCACCTATCTTTGTCGCTACTGATGAAGACACTGTGTTTTCGGATGCTAGTCTTGAGGAAAAACGACACTATTCTCTCAGTGGTGACCGTTGGTTTTGCCATTATGAAGTGTGATATCTTCGAGAATGGGTCAACCACCATGAGTCTTGTTTCAAACCCTTCAAGTGTTGCGGGTGAACTCGTCACAAAGTCCATAGAGATGTGCGACCGTGGTTCTTTAGGCACTAAAAGAGGTTGAAGCAAACGTGAGACTTTTGTTCGTCTCAACATATGGCATTGACATACGTTAAATGCCTTGTATTATTTTACGGCATCAGATTTCATCTCGTTCCACCAGTAGTATGACATAATTTTTTTTAGAGTTTTTCCCTTGCCACAATTTCAACCTTGACACACGGCGTGGCACTCCTCCAACAACATACGTTGGAGTTTGTAGACGAGAGACACGATGACTTGGCGAGTAAATTGCCCTCGCAAGTAGGGGTGGCCAAACAACAACTTTTTTTTGTTGTACCCGCCAAGCTCCACGTAACCCTCTGCAAACAGTATCGCAATGTATGGGTCTCGTGCGGCAACAAAAATGTTGATCTTAACCATGAATCCCCGTTGCAACTTGGGACATCCGTCGTATTTGTTGTTTACGGTCGATACTTGATGTCGTAGCTGAGATTGAATTGGACCTAAGGAATTCCATCCATCATGTTTGTCCATGGCTCATGTTTGGCTGAATTTTTAGATAAGCAAGTGTGTGGTAACCGGTGTGGACATTCCCTATAGCAACACCACGTTTAGAAGACGTGCACGACTGCCAGTATCTCTTTTTCATGCACCGTACGGTTGACCTCTGGTCCGTATTATTTTCTTGCCATATGCATGATCGGTTTTCCACCATCGTTGTCTTCAAGGAGAATGACTCCAAATTCTCGATCGGACACGTTGATGACCATGATGTAGTCCACCGTTTGATATGAAAATTGTAAGGCTCAAGTTCAGGTTAGAGCGTGTCTCAAAGAGTTGAACGTTGCTGGCTCATTATGTCCCGAAATCCACTTAGTGGTTCTACGTGTGAGACCAGAGAGACGCGTACACACTTGAGCATAACCTTTTATGAAATTATCCATGTTATTCAAAAATTTGTGGAAGAATGTCTTTAATTTGTTTGGATCCATTGCAATCCATCCGTAGTCAATCACGTGTCCAGAAAATCCATCAAACAATGAAAAAATGCGCTTAGAGAATGTTTGGTAGATTTATTCTCTTTGTTATATCTCATTTTTTTTAGATGTTCATTGTGCTCATTGGGGATGCGAATTTAAACCAAGATATCATCGACATAGACGATAGTAAAGGTGTCAATGTAACAAGAAATAACGTTGCTTTTGGCCATCATACAGGTGTGTTCGTGAGTCCAAAGGCCCTGACCCTTAAATCGAAGTGCCCATATCTGGAGTAGAAAATATTAATCTCGATGCCCTCATGAGATATGAAGATCTGATGATAGCCACTGCATACGTTGATTTTGGTGAAAATGCTTGCCCCATGAAGTTGGTCAAAAATTTAATCTACTCGCAGAAGGAGGTAGCGATTCTTGATGGAAACATCGTTAAACGTCCTGTAGCCCATGGACATCTGCAACTTGCCAATTTCTTTTTCACGAAAACACCAGTGTAGCATATGGCGACATGGATGGCCTCAAGAACCACTGAGTGAACATCTTTTCCACCCACTTTTATGCCTTGTCAGCTTGTAGTCGCTCATTTGATAGGTTCCTTTGAATTTTGGTTTTCTCCTCACATTCAGGTCTATTTTATGGTTGGTGCTTCATTGTGGAGGTAGCACTCAAGGATTTTTTTAGGAAAATCCCTTCAAACTCCTCGCCAACTGATACAAACGCCTCCAGAACAACTGCGAACCTGCCATATTTTGAGGCCGATGAGGCTGAATTCTTATGTGTCCTCCACTGCAATGTCCTTGACTTCCCTTTATTCCATGTGGACAAGCCAGGCTTGTGCTTTGTGTTGCATGTATCCCTTAGCCACATCCAGCGATACCAGTCACGTCCCCCCTTTTAGGAAAATTGTAACTTCCTGTATATCTTTTCCCTCGTCCGCTTCCAGTAACCATTACTGTTTCATAGGTTGCTCAAGTAGAGGCAACGGACATTTTCTACCATGAAGGCTAACGTAGTCTAAACCGCTGCTCCATTCCTCCTTTGGATTGTGTGGATATAGGAAATTTCACCCGAACATGATTTTGTAGTTACTCATCGAGCAAGTTCTCCAAACTGTTATGTTGTGTACATCTCCTATTTGCAATCGGATTGGTTCACAAATTTTATAGAATGGCAACCTTCCATAGACAATTTTCCCTTCATGGACCCCTGGTTTGGTGTGTAAACCTAGCTTTTGGACCATGTTGTTGCTTATAAACATGTAAGAAGCTCATCTGTCTAGTAACACCGGTACCGTTTCGCGACTTTTACAACTCTAATGGTTGCACTTGTAGCAGTATCGGCGGTTGGCCATCCTCATATCTTGCGTCAAACATTGTGATATCAAGAACTCTTGTCTGTGCCATCGTGAGCTAGTGAGATGTGTGATTGGTCGGCACACAGTCTTCTAATCCTTTAAGAGCCTCTCCTTCTCCTACCCCTTAATGTTTTCCCCCTCCATGACTTCCCTCCCTTTCTAGTCTATTGATGCCAAGTTTGACAGTTGGGCAAGATGTGCCTAAAATTTTTACAATTCTGACACCACTGTTGATTTCATTGATCGATGGTGTCAACCTCTATTGGAGAAGAGTTTTCTGCTGACTGCGAGTTTCCGATGTTGTTGGTAGTGTTAGGGTCGCCAACATTTGGATTCTCACATCTGAGCGTTATTGTTCATATTTTTTATGCAAGTNATTCATCTTGGATGCCGAATATCACTATGGCTCACCAAATATCGTACTTGAGGCCACTGTTGTAGTAGAATCATTGCTCGTATGGGTTGTGGTCGTTGGCGGTGATGATTACAAGAAAACACCGTGTGTACTCCGTCATGTTGGAGTGCAGACGTAAGCATTGAAGCTTCTATTATGGGTCTAATTTTTCATTCATCTCTCCAAAGGAATTGAGGATGGAAAACGGGAATTCCATTCAAATCCTTAATGGAATCAAAGATTTGAGCCACGTCGAATTTATCTCATCGTGAGGTAAAATGCCTGCGATTGACGATGTGCGAATGCCCGCTCTCGGCTTTTCGGCGTAAAAATCGTGGAGGTAGTATGTAGTGGGCCATGGATATAACAACAAAAATGCCCACACGTGGAGTTAAGGGACTTGTGTACATCAGCAACATAAAAAAAAAGACTTCAGAGATAGATGGTGAGCAAGTAGAAGTTGCGGAGACTTATAATGAGTAGTAAGTGTACTTGTGTGGCAAGATTCGGATTCACATGTATACTATAACCGAAACAAGAATGAGGCATACTTGGGGTTTTTGGCGCTTGAGTCAAATAACACACATGAAGTTGTGTCATGAAATGCTTCTTTGAGAAATTCTGCATATAAAACAGGAGGTTTGAGAATATGGAGAGGCTTCTTCACAAAAGTCCAACGCTGTCAAGGAGTCAGTTGAGCAATATCAAAAGACCGGCACAATTTGATTTTCTATCCACACTTATGAGAAGTTGTCAAATATTTCATGACCTTTTGGAAAAGAACACCGCTTGTTGAAGCAATTGAGCAGAATTTCCAACGCCAAACGTCGCAAATCTTCAGAGGTTAATGAACATTGGGCTATAAATGTAAGAACATAAATGCCTGGCTACAGAGTTAAGAGATTTATGTACAACAAGAAGCACAATGTATTCTGCCTCCACTTTGGAAGTGACGATGTAAACCTGATTCTTGCTGCACCACAAGGTCACTGCACTTTCAAGGAAGAAGACATAGCTAGAAGTGGACTTCCTCCCGACCATGCCACTAGTGTAGTCGGCGTCAGTGCAGCTTACCAGCTACAAGGGGTCTGACTTCTCCTTTATTTCTTCCTTAAAGTATGCATGATGCATTACCTGCAAGTACCAAAGGGTGCGCTTCACCGCCTTCCAGTGTAGTGGCCAAGGATTGGTCACATACCTGCTCACTTGATCCACCTTGTAGGCCAAGTCCGGTTGAGTCGCCAACATGGCGTACATGAGGTTGCACACCGCAGATTGGCAGGGTACTTCTGCCACGTCCTCTGCTATGGTCGCACTCAGCTCAAAACTTTTCAAGACAAGACTGTCCACCTTTTTTCAGTCCTCTAGGCCTTACCCTTGCAACATCTCAACCACGCACATGGCCTGTCCCAGTTCAAATGTACAAGCTCGCCGGTTCCGTATGATGCTCATGCGGAGGTAGTAATCCAGCTCCCCCATGTATGTCATCTTGAATCTGCTGCTCAGCTGATCCTTGAGATACTACAAAG
>SZWC01020917.1:2753-25226 GCA_023375785.1 Penium margaritaceum
CTCTCTCTCTCTCTCTCTCTCTCTCTCTCTCTCTGTGTGTGTCTCGCATGCGCATGCGTGTGTGTACAGTGTACTAGGTTTCATATGTACTACCATTGTGAAACGGTGAGCACTTCCATGTTTTAGGGAGGAAAATACTCCAGCTCTCCTCTAGGTGTGTAAGATGTGTTAGAGTATGGGCTTTAAGCTATCTCAATGTCAGACAGTGATATACACTGGGTGCTTTTCAGGGAGGGAATGGAGAAACACCCTACGTAGCATTTTTTAGTGAGGCTGTGCTGAAGCACAAAACACCCTAGGATGGAAACTGTCCTGGAGCGGCTTGTTGGGGTTTTAGCATGGTTGGAGTAGGCATGGCCCCTCTAGCTACTCTGCGATTTGTGAGAGAAAACTGAGCTCTTGGGAGTTTGCGTGAGAAAGGCATAGAATGAATGGATTAGCAACGGAGAATGAGAGTAACTGAGAGACCCCTCAAAGAACTAGGCATAGTTGAGCTCTGTAGAGCTTGTTACTCGGGTTACTACCAATCACGAAATTCTCTATTTTCCTGCCATGCTGAGTCTTCTTGGTGAGCCATGCCAGGCAGTCGATAGCCCCAAATCCAGGCGTCGTCCATTTTTCCTGAAACCTAGACCATACCTATATACCCACTCTGCGAAGTAATCGTGCGGTCAAAATTATCCAGAGAAATGGCAAGAAGTTATGACTGCCTAAACCCGGGCAACGTCTAGGCTAGAATGACCCTGGCAATAACACTGCCCGAATATTCTGAAACTCGGACCCAAAGCAAATCATAGCGTCGCAAGTGTTGGTTTTCGTGCATCTCTCATTGTACTGTGTTGTGTCCTCCCGGATTGTGTACATCGGCGTGCAGATGACTGACGGTGAGACTTGACACCGCTAGAGTGTCGCTCGGTGGAGCCGACGCACGTTGAGGCCCACTCACCCGTCGCTAGAGCCTCCTCCCTCTGGCGATGCGCTCAGCTCCATTGGCAGGCCTCCTTGGTGGTCGGGCCGCCGGCGGTCACTGCCACTGCAGATGCTGTCTGCATGCACCGAGCGTTGTGTCTGGCTGTGGCATTGCGTCTGCAGCATCATGCGATGCATAGGGTCCATGTCTCCTGTTGTATGGCCCTGCTTGGCATCGTTGACTGTCGTAGGCACTGCCTGGGTTCGTGCAGCCATAACTTCTTGTAGAAAATTTTCTACCTCATTCTGACCGCACGACTGTGTTTGCAGCATCAATATTATGGTATGGTCCAGTTTTCAGGCAAAACGGACGACGCCCGGGTTTTGGGCTGTTGGGCATCTGGCAGGGCTCACCGAGAAAACCTTGCCTGCCAGAAAACAGGCCTAACACTATTTTCTGATTGGCTGGTTAGCTGAGTAACAAGTTCTACACCAGTGGGGGGGAGCTAGAACTTGGAGGGGTCTCCCATTGTTGCTCATTCTTCATTCCCAGGTACTTTCAGTTTTCAGCTGCTTTCTGGCGCTAACACTGGCGCGCGCGTTTCAAAGTAACAAACCCAGAGCTTCCAGACTTAGACTCTAGAGCAGCCGACTGAGGGGGCAGCAGGCTTAAGCAACGAGCGTTGAAGCCCGCACGCTGCATCGACAACGCATGCTGCCCCAACCTGCTGCGTAGGTTTCTACCTTGTTATTAGAGCCATGAAGTTGATAGGAAGTTTCTTAGCTAGCCAGTCCATGTGTGGTGAGGCGAGAGAATGCAGCAAGCACCACCGAGCGAGACACGCCATGGATGCGGAAACTTTTTTGCAAAGTTCGCACTCAACCCAAGACAAGAGAGAGAGAAGGGGGTGGGAGGAGCAAAACAGTACCGGTGAGCACTCACCCACCTCGAGCGGAAAGCTAGGGTGAGCGAGTGCCGCCACCTGGGGGTCGAGCCCGACCGCTCGGAATTAACCGAGGGCGGCTACTCACCAATGCACGGCCAAGACCGGCACGGTGGCCCCCCTAAGGATCAGCACCCAGGAAAATACAGCTCCCCCACCACATGCAAAGCAAGATAACATGATGCAGGGCACGGTAGTGAGAATGTACGAGCCCTAGCATCTCTCGCATCACAGAGAGTCATAGAAAATCATGGAGAGTCATGCCATGGTCACGTTTTGGTTTTTGTTTTCGTGCCAGAAGGCAATCCTGGGTCTAGCAACAGCAGCAGCTTGAGGGTGTAGACGGCTTCAGCCAGGAAGGGCGCGTCAAACACTTCCCCAGGTGGGACCATTGTCACTTAATCTATACATGAGTGTGTGAAGAGTGTGGGAGGCAAGAGGGCATAGAGTTGTGAGTGGCCAACGAACTTCAACACTCCCCCATGACCCGCAGACACACAACCCACACACACACATAAGGGAATCACAAGCGGTGATTACAAGCAGCGAGAGATAGGAAGCACTGACAATTAGCCTGGGTCATGCGGACTGATGAGACCCACAGAGTGAACACCACTTTTGAAGACATTTTGGCTGAGAGCCTTAGTGAGAAAGTCGGCTCTCTGCAACCGTGTATCCACCCAAGCGACCTGAACGATACCAGCAGCAATGCACTACGAACAAAATCATGCTCCACATTGATGTGTTTGGTACGTGAGTGATGCATGCCACTGTTTTCAGCAATGGCCTTTGTGCTTTGGTTTTCACAGCGCAGAGTGATACAACGGATAGGAGCACGCAATTGTTGTAGCAGACGACACAGCAAGACAACTTCACAAGTGCCTGCACCCTGAGCAACATACTCAGCCTCAGCAGTGCTGCATGCCACACACCCTTGTTTGCCACTTTTCTAGGAAATTGCAGTGCCACCAACCAGAAAGATGTACCCTGTATGGCTGCGAGCATCAGAATCATGCGCCCAGTCACTACCTGTGAAGCCGTCCACTACGACAGAGGGCTGTGCACGAAAGTGCAGTCCGACACAAGGGGTGGATAGGGCGTACCGCACCACTCGCAACGCTTCCTTAAGGTGGCGCTTGCGGGGGTACTATGAGAACTGAGACAGAAAGTTGACAGCAAAAGCGACATCCGCATGTGTGGTCATGGCGAGGTACATTAGGGAGCCAATGACAAAGAGGTAATCGGTCAGGTCAACCGTCTCCCCCAACTTTGAGAGCTCAAGTGACTTCAGGAGGGACTGACCAACAGGTGTCATAGGAGTGGATGCTGTGGAAATGGACATGAGGAGTGGGGCGAAGCGCTCCCCCAGGCTACGTGCATATGCAGCCTGATGCACATGTAAAACGCGACGTGCACGGTCCCGCTCCAACTCCATTCCCAGAAAAACACGGGCTAGACCAAGATCCTTCATCTTTTATGCCGCTTGGAGTAGAGACTTGGCGGCAGTCACAGACGTAGCATCGGGAGAGGCAATGAGAATGTCGTCCACGTACACAAGAATGGCAACAAGTGGTTTGGTGGGGGGCTCGAGAAAGAGCGCCGGATCCACGGCACTCCGTTTGTAGCCCCCTTTTTCAAGGGTGGCTGGGATCTCTTGGTTCCAACACCGTGGGGACTGTTTGAGGCCATAGAGGACCTTGCGCAAGCGCCAAACCCGGTTGGTGCCATCAGAGAAGCCGAGCGACTGTACCATGTAAATCTCTTCATCCAACTTGCCATGAAGAAAGTCATTGTTGACGTCCATCTGCTCAAGCTCCCAGTCATGCTGAGCTACTAGGCTGAGAAGAGCCCTGGCTGTGGTGTAGCGACCGACTGGGGCAAAGGTCTCGTCAAAGTCGACACCAGGGATCTGAGAGAACCCTTTGGCAGTGAGACGAGCCTTGTACCGTTCAACTATGTTGTCTTATTTAGCTTACGACGGTAGACCCACTTGGCAGCAACTGCCTTGCGACCCGGTGGGAGGTCAACAAGCTCATACACACCGTGATCAGACAGAGCATCGAGTTCGGCCTTCATGGCGTGCTCCCACAATGGCGAGTCGGAGGCTGTACGGGCTGCCTGCACAGTCTGTGGTTTGGGAGGAAGAGGAGAAAGGCCGGCGGAAGCAAAGCATGAGGCAACATACCCGGCTACAGAAGAGGACACAGCTGAGTGGAACCCCTGTTCGACAAGACAGTAGCCAAGTGCGATGCTGTGGTGTATGACAGACACTCCTGCAGACAGGCCAGAGGTGGTGAGGCCAAGAGCACAAAGACCAGGGTCACCAGAAATAACAGGGTGAGGCTGAGAGGGAAGAGTTCGTAGGCGCCCACAGCACGTGTAGGGTGAGACTAGGGGAATGGACGGAACACGCGCAGAAGAGGAGGGAGCAGCGCGGCGAGGCGGCTTAGGCGGAGAGGAAGAGTCGAGAGGTGGCTCTGAGACGGCAGGAGGAGGCGGTGAGATGGCGCCAAGAGTGGGAGAAGAGGACGAGACAGTAGGGGATCCGGTAGGGGAGCCAGAGGAACGACTGGGTGAGGCCAAGGGAGTCGTGGAGGGTGATAATGCCGGTGAGGGGAACGTGGACAGGGGAAAACTTTGCTGGGCAGAGGAGGAGTCAGAGGGGACCGAGGGACGCACTGAGGGGAGAACAGCAGGCCCAGAGGGCAGAGGACCAACCCCACCCCGAAGAGGCGGAGAAAGGGACCCACCAAATCGGGGAGTGTCGTGCTCAAACAGGTGTTCAAAGAAGAGAGCGTCACGAGACTCAATGACACGGCAGCGCGAAGGATCCCAGAAGCGCCATGCCTTGGAGAAGGGAGAGATGCCAAGAAAGATGCACAGGCGACCACGAGGGGACAGCTTACCTTCACGTTGGTCAGCGGGCATCCAGACGGAGGCAAGACAGCCCCAAACGTGGGCAAGACGGAGGTCCGCACGCTGGCCAGCCCACCGCTCAAAGGGAGTGACAGTGTGGGGAAGGGGTCCATGCAGGATGCGGTTCCAGACCCAAGTCATGTAGGACATAGCCTCAAAGGCAAAGAGAGGAGACTGACCAGAGGAAAAGAGCAGAGAACGGATACCGTCAGCAAGAGTGCGGTTCCAGCGTTCAGACACACCATTTTGTTGTGGCGTGTAGGGGGCAAAGGACTCAAGACGGATACCATGGGACTCAAGAAAGCGAGACGTGGGACCATAGAACTCACCACCACGGTCGCTGCGAAACACGCGCAAGGACCGAAGACAAGCGCGTTCGGCCTGTGGGAGCCAGGACTCAAGGACGTCGGTGACCTCACTCTTGTGGCGCAAGGAGAAAACCCAACGGTAGCAGGAGTAGTCATCAGTGAGACACAGGACGTAATGGCCAATACCACCAAGGAAGTCCTTGGGCAAAGGGCCCATGACGTCGGCATGCACCGGATCAAGTGGGTGCGAGATGGTGGATTCAGAGGTGGAGAATGGTGAGCGGTTCATTTTGCCACTTGCACAGTCAAGGCAAGTGGACGTGCAGGGAGGAGAGAAAGTGGCAGGGTCAAGGCCGTGTGCAGGCTGAAGGCAAAGAAGGCACTGGACCGCGGCAGTGTGAATGTGACAGAGGCGACGATGCAGGAGATCAGCATGATCAGGGGACAGCAAAGGAGCAACATGAACAAAAGCAGAGGCAGCGGAATGTGAGGGAAAAGTGAGCGGCACACGGGACAAGTGATCACAGCGCACACCACGCATCATGACACGGCCAGAAGAGCGGAGAGAGATGCAGGCAAGGCCACGGCTGGACGAGAAGTCCATGCCCTGATCGTCAAGGGTGGTCACAGAGAGGAGGCTGACCTCAAGGTCAGGGACGTACAGGACGTCGGGGAGTTAGACAGTGCCCCCGGGGCCAACAAAGCGGACGACACCAACACCTCAAACAGGGAGAAGCTGGCCGGAGCCAGTTCGTACAGAACACACAGACTGAATGGGCCGGAGGGACACGAAGGAGGAACGACAAGAGGTCATGTGATGTGTGGCCCCAGAATCAATGATCCAGAGGCTAGGTGAGGCATGAGTGGAAGGAAGAACCAAACAGACAGCAAAAGTGCCACGGAGGGAGGAAGTAGAGGGATGACCAAGACGTGAGGGGAACGTGTGAGACTGCCAGTCTTCAATCCAGGCGCGATCATCAGGCAATTCTCCTTGCACACCACCAAAGGCAGATCCACGGAGGGTAACATCCGACTCATAGGACGACACACGGGACTGGCCACTCACACTCTCACCTCCTTGAGAGCGAAGATGAAGAAGTTCTACCAGCTGATGCTCAAAAGTGCGCTCCTTGTCTCGGCGATCAGAGGAACGCTCGGAGGAGCGGTCAGATGAGCGGTCGGAGTAGTGGCCATCGTCACGAGCCCAGTGAGGAATGGAGTTGTGGGGAGGGGGGGGCCGTAGTATGGAGGTCCGGATGGTGGTGGCACCCAACCCCAGGGGCTGGGTGCAGTTGGTGTTGGTTGGAGAGGAGTGAGGGTAGTAGACAGGGCCGAGGCAGATGAGGAGGATGAGGAGGACACAACTGTCACGGTGACAGCAGCAGAGGAGCCTGTGACACCGGTTCGGTCCCAATGTGCACGCATGGAGGAAGCAAAGCGTGCATTGTCGCGAGGGGCAGGAAATTTGGGCATGGAGTGGCCGACTGCGCCGCAGTTCCACCAGGTGACGTCAGCGACAGAGGAGGTAGAGCCCTTGCCGCCACGCCCACCCCCACACCCTTTGCCTCCACGACCACCACCACGGCTGGAGCTGGAGGCACTGCCCCCTCTCACGGCCAGCAGAATGTGTGGAGTTGACTGACGCCTGAGAGGAGGAGGCAGTGGATGATGCTGCTGCAGAGGTGGAGGGTGAGGAGGTAGTGACTGCTACAATGGCGGCACGATGCATGTGTTTGTTTTGAAGGGCAGAGATGTGCAGTAGTGAAATGAAGGAGAGGACCAATCCCCGGTGGAGAATCAGCAGGGACAGGTGCAGAGGCAAGGCGCTCAAGTTTTGCTTGGGAGACATGGAGATACAGGTCAGCCAGCTCAGGGATGAGGCCAGCGACAATGGACGGACATGCGGAGAGAGGTCCGGGGGTGGCCATGCCAAGGTCACGCAGCAAGCGCAGGCTGCGTGTCCAGTACTCATCTGCCTTCTCGTCAGCTTGCATCTGCAATGTGTTGAACTGAACAGTGAGTGCGCTCTGAGCAGCATGCCCAGTAACAGTTTGACGGCGGCGGATCAGCGCATAGGCACCCACTGGGTCTGCATTGATGCCTCAGATAAGGGCTCGCACGGCACGGGCAGCCTCTGTTGGCTGAGGCACGAAAGGCGGCTTGGCAGGCGAGTAATACTCCTACAACATTTCACCCTGAGCCCATGCACTAAAACGCGTCTCCTTGGATGTGAAGGTGAGTTTTGAAGTGAATTGCGGGGGCAGCGTCTCAAAATCTTTCTGCCGCACTGGTGGGAGAGCACGAGCAGAGGTTGTTGCAGTGGGGAGAGAAGGAGTGGAAGAGTTGGCGACGCCACCAGCAGATGGCGCTGATGAGTTAGTAGACCCTCATTGAGTAGCAGGGAGAACGGTAGCAAAGGCTAGGACAGAGCGGAGACGCTCAAGAACCAACGCGGCCACCGTAGCAGCCAGCTCCTGCAGTGCTTCCTGCTCACGGTGTTGCTCATCCTCCGCCTTTCTGTGCTCAGCCTGTGCCTTGCTAAGGGCGGCCTGAAGGGCCTCTAGATTGTCTTTTGGTACAGGCATGGTGAGAAGGCAAGAAACACTAGAGCACGAATGCGAACACAGATAAGAGAGGGGAGGCAGTGAGTGTGAAATGCAGAGTGAGGGATGGTCTCACCGAACTAGTGACGGGACAGTAGGGCGAAGAGAGGAGCCACCACAGCTACTGCTAAGGAGAAGAGCACTGCCACCCACCTTACAACTGCCACCGTCAGGCACAGAAGGCCGGTGACAGTGGCTCCAGTCACTGCCGCAGATGCAGATGCAACGAGGACCCCTGTGGTGACGTGTGGAGTCAGCTTGCATGGAGCACCTGTGGGGGTCAGGGGGGCTGCTGTGGTGGAGGCGCGGATGGAGCCAATGGCAGCTGCAGTGGCGTCAGCGGTAGATGAGGCAACGGTGGCGACAGAGGCTGCTGCTGCTGTGACTTGGGTGGCGATGTTTACTGCAGCTACGGCAAGCAGCATGAGAGAAGCTGCTACGTGGGCGTAGGCGTTGGCTGCACGACCCACCGCAGTCTGAGTGGGAGCCCTGCAGGCACGGGCAGTGGCAGCAAAGGTTGCTGCGGCTCCTGCTGCTATGTCAAGAATCGCCCCTGCGAGGCCGATGGAGTCTATGTGCACTGGAAGCATAGGGATGACGACTGGTACCTCCGGTGTTGGAGACGGTTCAGCAGATGTGGCAACAGCGGGGGACGGACCGGCGGTGGCGTTGGAGGTAGATGTGGACGTGATTGGTGGAGTGCCGGCTGGCGGTTGCATGGTTGGAGGATGAGGGGGTGACGGTGGCAGATCGTCTGCGGTGTGTACCTGTCGGTTGATCTCTCGTACAGCTGCTTCCCTCTCCAGATCCTCTCGCCAGTGAGAGGAGTCGAGCATGCAAAACCAGAGTGGTGTGTCTTTTTCTAGAGGCGTAGGAGGGTCGTAATCCCGAGGTTCCTCCCACCCGTGGTCAGCGTGGCGTGCTGCAATGCAAGGAGAATCAAGCTCCTTGTCTGGGGGCCCGTCGAGCGGTGGTGGATCCAGGGTGGCTGCTGTGGCTATAGTGTCAGCTAAAGGGAAGTTACGGAGAGCAGAGAGGGGATTTCACAAGCTGCTGCGATAGCAAGGGAGAGCGATAAGCACTTGAGCGTAGCGGGGGGGGGAACAGAGAAATTGCCGGGTGAGAGGAACACCCGCAAGTCACAGACACCCGAGGGCAACCGTGTGCAGTCGAGAGTGACTACGAAGAAAAGCTGATAGCTCCGAGAGCAGAGAGCGTGAGGGGCATGCGAGAGCAGCCGGGTGAGGTAAGAGCTTGACGAGAGCAAAGAGGAGGCGAGAGGTGCGCCCGAGCACCTCGGACGACCTCGAGAACAGCTGAGAGTGGCTGCAGGGAGTAGTGGGGCGACTGAGGGCAGTGCGAGGGCCGGGAGAGATTCCAGCGGCTCACGACAATGAGAGGCCGTACGCACGTGCGAGCGGGTAGGAGAGAACTCACGAGGCCCCAGGAGATGAACAAGCATTCTCGAGAGATCGAGGGTGGTGAAGCGGAGGAGCTTAGACGGCTGCTGCGAACCGGCAAGAAGTGAAGACAGGGAGCAGCCAGGAGAGCGGCTTCGGTGATGCGCCGACCATGGGAGACAATGGCCGCGGAAGCTTCAAGGACCAAGACCATTGCACCCAGCCCGTAGCAGCAACAGCCCGCAGTAGCAGCAGCCCGCAACAGCAGCTTGCAATAGCAGCGGCTCGCAGCAGCAGCAGCCCGCAGCAGCAGCAGCGAGGAGCAACAGAGGCAAGCAGCAGTAGTAGCAGGCTGCAGTTAGCCGCAGCAGCAGCCAGCCGTAGCTGCAACTGTAGCGAGCAGCTGTCAGCAGCGGCTGCTGCTTCTTGCTGCCCGCAACGAGCGAGCAACGAGGAGCAACCCACTGCTACCAGCGAGCAGCGGCTCACTGCCAGCGAGCAGCTGCCCGCTCCTCACTGACAACGGGAAGCTTCCCACTTTGACTGAGGAGGAAGAAAAAAAAACGCAAGAGCAAAAAATCCCCCTCCCTACCTGCTTCGCTGCCGCTGCTGCAACAGCTATTTTAGCTGCTGCAACAGCCATAACAACCACAGCAGCCCGCAGTAGTAGTAACTTCTCGTGCAACTTTAGCCGCAGTAGTAGCAACAGCAGCGGCATCAGCAGCTGTAGTAGCAGCAGTAGCAGTAGCAGTAGTAGCCGCCGAAGCAGCAGCAGCGGTAGTAGGTACAACAGCAATAGTAGTAACAGTTGCAACAGCAGCAGTAGCAATAGCAGCAGCACCTACAACAGCAGTACCAGCAACAAAAACTGCAGCTGTAGCAGCGGCCCCAACAACCGCCACTGCTGAGGTGAGCATCTTGCTGCTCACGTCACTACTGACGTCATCAACTAAAAAAACATGAAAACCTAAAAGGGGGCAAGGGAAGGGGGAAGTAATCCTAAGGGTGGGCAGGACGTCCACCACCTTCAATAGACGTCACTACTAATGTCAGCATCCCACATAGAGTGAAACAAATAAAACAAAAGAGGCTTCATACCATGGCTGGTAGCCCCACTGGGGAGGGATCCTCCTCTATTGGGGGGACCCCCACCCCCCCTTTCTTGTAGCGGTTGCAGCAGTAGCAGCAGTAGCGGCAGCAGCAACAACAGCAAGAGTAACAGATGCAACAACAGCAGCACCAGCAGTAGCAGTAGCAGTAGCAGCAGGAGCAGCAGGAGTAGCAGTAGGAGGAGCAGCTACAGCAGAAGCAGCAGCAACAACAGCAACAACAGTAGCACCGGGAGGAGCAGTGACGCCAAGAGCCCTTTGACGTCGTTGGCTACAACCCTGACCCCTCGCTGCTCTTCAGAAACATCTCGCCGCCCTGACACAGCAGCTTGCGGCACTGCATTTGTTAGTCTCTCATTCTGCCCCCAATGCGCCTCCATCCTTCCCCCCTCCAGGGTACGCCAGCCCACGCAATACCTGGCGCAACAGCAGACTCAGCGCCAGCGGCAGACAGTGACCTCCGTCCTTGGCCCCACTCTGGGTGCCGGGCGCAGGCAAAAGGACTTTGACACGCCGCCACCGCCGGTTCAGGCCGGCAAGCAGTTTCGGAGCTAGGAGCTCAGCTTCCGCATCTAGGCACAGGGTGAGGGCCTGTGGGTATACTACACCCTACCGTATGATGCCACCCTGGCCGACCAGCTGTATGACGCTGGTCATGCCGTCTAGGCTCCAGTCCCTGTCGCCCCTCCGGCTTCCCACCTCGCCCTCGAGCCCTTCTTAGGCGACTTCACCGCTGGTGCTACCCAAGATCCTGCAGCCGCGTGGCACGTCCTCAATCGCCCCCATCGCCTCTCCAGCGACGCTGAGACTAGCCGCTTGCTGCTGGAGTTCAACTCCCTGCACATGGGGAAGACCAAGACGGTCACCTCCTACTGGTAGCGGGCAGAGGACATCCTTCGTTGCCTTAGGACCTCTGCCCCACCCCCTTTGGCCGCGCTCCTCACCATCAAGCGCGGTGTCACCGAAGCGTACGCGCACGTCTTTGTCCACTACCCTCATGACATGCTCTCCACCATGGCGGCCCAGGGCACCCTCATGCCCAGGGCATACAAGCTCTTCCTCCGCATTGAGAAAGCTCGTCTGGAGTCCCGACTCTAGCGCACGGAGGCCGTCGCCTTCCCTGCCGTCCCCTCCCCTATAGTTGCTTCCATGGCCATCGCCTCCCCCGCCGCAGCTACCTCATCATCGTCGTGGAAGAAGAAGCGTCGGACCAAGAAAGGCAAAGGTCAGTAGCAGCAGCAGCAGTAGTCGTCGACCGGGTCCAGCGCTGGCGGCTCGGTCTGCCACAACTGTGGCCAGCCCGGGCACGGGTGGTACACGTGCCCTCTATCGACGGATGAGGCACGCGTCATTGCCACCATGCGCCGCCAGCGCAAGCGCCGTCTTGCCTCTGCCGCCGTGGCTAACGGCGGCTTTGACACCTCGGTCTTGACCAGCAGCTCCACCACTCCGGTTGTTTCGCCAGTCCCACCGTCCCCAGCGCCGCAGCCGTCGACGCTGTCGTAGTCATCCTTCTACCCGGGCTCCGGCGCCATCACCCTGTACTCCGTCCACACTCCGGGGCCGTCCTCCTGTGAGCGCCAACTGGAGCAGTTCATCGCACTCCAGCTCGGCCTGCCTTGCCCTCCCCCCCAGGGAAGTGCGAGTTGCATCACTTCCTGCTCCCCTGTCCTGCCCTGCATGACTGAGACTAAGCTACGGTCGTACCCCGTTTCCTTGTCTGTCTCGTCGTCTCTCATGGTCTCAGCTACCCCCTCCCAGGATGACGTTGCTTGGCTTGATGATTGGCAGTCTCGATTTGCACCTTCTTCCACCGCGTTCGCGTCCCTTGCTTGTTGCCATGTGACCGTTAGTGATCTTACGGCCCCGGTCCAGGACCCTACTGAGACCTGGACCATTGACTCCGGGGTCACGCATCACATGACGGCCTTTCATGAAGCCTTTAGTATGCTCGGTCCTGTAGGTGATGTTTCTGGTGTCCTGACAGGCTCTAGCCAGGTATTGCCTGTCCGTGGTGTTGGCATCGTTCGTTTCCGTGGTCCCTCCGGTAACGTCTTTCTGACTGATGTCCTTTTCGTCCCTGGTTTTGAGCTCAGCCTTCTGTCCGTCACTACCCTTGACCGCATGAGCATGGACATTGTGCACTCGCGTGGTGTTAACACTGTGTCGTTGCGTCCGTCTGGCCTTGTTGTACTGCACGCCTTTGCCCATGGCAACCTGTGGCATGTACCTCGCCTCACCTCCTCTCCTTCCATCTCCTCCCCGTCGGCCGCCACAGGCCATAGGCTTTCTCCTCAGCACACTCGCCTCTTGCACCGCCGCCTCTGCCACGTCCACTCTACCGCCGTAGTCAGCATGCTCCGTACCCAGCCGGCCATGGGCCTTGACCCGAAGAATTTTCCCCTCCCGTGCCCAACAGAGTGCATTGACTGCGCTCAGGAGAACATGCACCGGTCCACGTATCCCTTTTCTTCCTCCCGTGCGTCCGCACCCCTCGACCTTGTCCATTTGGACGTCATGGATCCTCTCCCCACCGAGTCCGTCGGCGAGCATGGTCGCTACATCCTCACCCTCACGAATGACTATTCTCGCTATCGCTCGGTCTTCTGCCTTCGGCGGAAGAGCGATGTCGCCCACGCCATCCAGGACCGGCTTGTCCTTGTAGAGCACGAGTGTGGCCGCTCTCTCCGCTACTTTTGCTTCGATCACGGTGGTGAGTACATGGGTGAGGCTACGACCTTTCTTGCCTCCCGCGGAATTCGCCATGGGACGTCCGCGCCTTACACACCCGTCCAGAACGGTGTCTCCGAACGGTGGAACCGTACTATGGCCGACGCCGTCCGCACCATACGGATCGAGTCTGGTCTCTCCAATGGCTTCTTTTTTGAAGCCATGGCCTACATGACCTGGGTCTAGAACCGGATTCCCCACGGTCCCCTTCCCCGCCAGTCCACACCGTACCAGCATTGGTGCGGTCAGCGAGCTAACTTCCGCCCGGCTCACGTCTGGGGCTGCGTGACCATTGTGTGGCTGCCCGTCCCGCAATAGGACGGCAAGCTCGCCCCTCGCGGACGTCCCTGCACCTTCCTCGGTGTCTCTCGTCAGTCCAAGGCTTGGCGCTTCTGGGATCCCTCCCGGCACTCCATCGTCGAGTCCCGGGATGCCTTCTTCTTCGAGGACCTCTTTCCTCGCAACCTCATTCCCTCCGGCTCAGCTGTGTCTATCCCGTTCCATGGAGGAGTGGTGATTCCGTCCTCCGTCCTGCCGCAGCCGGATGACACATCCCTTAGTCCCTCTGAGCCGATACCTCCAGTCGCGTCTGCTGGTTCCTCGGGGTCAGCAGCCCCAGTCGCGTCCACTGGTCCCTCCGGGCCATCAGCCCTAGTTGCGTCCACTGGTACCTCCGGGCCAGCAGCCTTAGTCGCGTTTGCTGATCCTTCCAGGCCGGCCGCCCTAGTCGCATTCCCTGATCCCTCCGGGCCGACCGCCCCAGTTGCGTTCATTGATCCCCCAGGGCCGGCCGCCCCAGTCGCGTCCGTTGTTCCCTCGGGGCCATCAACCCCAGTCGCGTCTGTTTGTCCCTCTTGGCCATCAGCCCCACTCGCATCCGCTGGTCCCTCTGGACTTGCAGTCCTAGTCTCGCCCGCTGGTCACTCGGGGCCAGCAGCCCCAGTCGCATCCGCTGGTCCCTCCGGGCCGACAGCTCCGGTTGCATCCATAGGCCTCCCCGGGCGAGCAACCCCGTCCGCCTCCATTAGCCCGGCAGACCCAGTGCCGTCACTTGCCTTGCCACGCTACACACATGGCCCAAGCGACAGCCTCCGACCCAGACCATCCATGAGCGTGCAGACCATCACACCGCGCTCCATGGCGCCTCACCCCCCGTGGTTCCACGTGTCTCCTCCGCTCCCACGGTCGTGAGTGGGGATCCTGGCACCAAGGCCCTCGGCCTGAGCACCTCGGCCATCATTTCAGACCTTCACCCGGGCTCCGCACTGGGCTACGCCATGCTTCATCATGAGCATCGGTATGCCGTCGTGGCTGCACTCGCGCGCATCTTGCCTTGGGCTCGACATGCACACGCTCTCTCAGTCCGCTCCACAGCACGCCCAAAGGACCCAGACACCCTACGCGAGGCATGAGCCTCTCTTGAGGCCACACACTAGGACGCTGCCTGCGCCGATGAGCTCGCTGCTATCTGACAGCACCACATGTATGACCTTGTCAACCTTCCTCCAGGACAGAAGGCCATCGGTGCAAAGTGGGTCTTTCGGCACAAGTGGAAGCGCGACGGGTCCTTGGACAAGTACAAGGCCCGCCTTACAGCCAAGGGGTTTCCCTAGATTCCTGGGGTCGATTACAACCAGATCTTTGCCCCAGTTGGCCGGTTCTCCACTAGCCGGGCGCTCTTCAGTCAGGTCGCCCAACATGGGTGGGAGCTGCATAAGATGGATGTGAGTAACGCCTTTCTCCATGGCTCAATAGAGGGTGAGGAGCTCTACACGGTGTAGCCCCCGGGCTTCGACGATGGCACTGGGAGAGTCTGGCGGGTGTGGAAGGCCCTCTATGGTCTGAAGCAGTCGCCTCAGTGCTGGAACCAAGAAATCAGCAGCATGCTCCTTTGTGGCGGCCTCCAGCGCAGCACCGCTGACCCCGCACTGTTTGTCAGTACGCAAGGGCAGACTGTTGCCGCTGTTCTGTTTTACGTTGACGATCTGCTCATTGCATTGCAAGACACGGCTGCCATCTAGCGTGTCAAGGATCTGCTGAACGCCGCCTACGAGATGAAGGACCTTGGGTCTGCCAGAGTCTTCCTGGGGATGGAGCTCAAGCATGATCGCTCCCAGGGCATCCTTCACATCCACCAGGCCGCCTATGTGCAGACACTGTCCACCTGCTTTGCGGAGGACCTGCCACTCGTGCCGAGCGCATCCTCACCCATGTCACCCGATGGCCAGGCCAAGCTGAAGAGTCCTGACCCAGCCGTTATGGGGGAGCCAATTGACGTGACCACGTACCTGCGAGTCATCGGGTCACTGATGTTCCAGGCGACGAAGACGCGCCCAGACATCGTGTTTTCCATCAACCTCCTGGCCCAGTTCTCTCAGGAGCTGCGTCACCTCCACTACGAGGCCGCTATCTGAGTACTGCGCTATGTTGTCTCAACTCCTTGGCAAGGTCTCATGTTCCGCCACAAGCCGTCTTTTGTCACTGTGGGCTACACCAATAGTGATTGGGCCGGCAGTCCGGACGGTAAGAGTCGCATAGGCTGGATCTTTCTGATTGGTGGCACAGCTATGGCCTGGTGCAGTGGCAAGCAGGGGTGCGTTGCACGCAACACTGCTGAGGCTGAGTACGTTGCTCTTGGCTCAGGCGCATGTGAGAGTGTGTGGTTGCGTCGTCTGTTGTCCAAGTTGCGTCAGTCTGTTGCATCCATCACGTTGCACTGTGACAATGAGAGTGCCATGGCCATCGCCGACAATGACGGCGTGCATCACACACGCACAAAGCACATCAATGTTGAGTATCACTATGTGTGTTTGTTGTTGCATGACGACAGCGTTAGCATTGTGTGGGTTGAGACAGCACGGCAGTTGGCTGACTTTTTGACCAATGCACTGAAGCGCGACTCGTTCAAGAAGGCTGTGAATTCAGTCGGCATGCGTCCTTGAGTGACTCTCTCTGTCCCTGCTTGCGTCTGTGCTTGGCCTGGGGGAGTTTGGTCGTTGACTGTGTCTCTGTCCACACATTTTCACTATGTCTATGAGTCATGGGGGAGTGTTGGTTTTCGTGCATCACTCATTGTACTCTGTTGTGTCCTCCCGGATTGTGTACATCAGCGTGCAGATGACTGGCGACGAGACTTGGCACCGCTAGAGTGTCGCTCGGTGGAGCCGACGCACGCTGAGGCCCACTCACCCGTCATTGGAGCCTCCTCCCTATGGCGATGCGCTCATCTCCATCAGCAGGCCTCCTCGGTGGTCGGGCCGCCGGCGGTCACTGCCACTACTGATGCTCTCTGCATGCAGTGAGCGCTGTGTCTGGCTGTGGCATTGCGTCTACAGCATCATGCGATGCCTAGGGTCCATGTCTCCTGTTGTATGGCCCTGTTTGGCATCGTCGACTGTCGTAGACACTACGTGGGTTCGTGCAGCCATAAATTCTTGTAGCATTTTTTCTAGCTGATTTTGACCGCACGACTGTGTTCACAGCGTCAGTATAATGGTATGGTCCAGTTTTCAGCCAAAACGGACGACGCCCGGGTTTTGGGTTGTTGGGCATCTTGCAGGACTCACCGAGAAAACCCTGCCTGCCAGAAAACAGACCTAACACTATTTTCTGATTGGCTGGTTAGCTGAGTAACAAGTTCTACACTAGTGGGGGGGAGCTAGAACTTGGAGGGGTCTCCCATTGTTGCTCATTCTTCATTCCCAATCAGTTACTTTCAGTTTTCAGCTGCTTTCTAGCGCTAACATTGGCGCACGCATTTTTGAGCAACAAACCCAGAGCTTCTAGACTTAGACTCTAGAGCAGCCGACTGAGGGGGCAGCAGACTTAAGCAACGAGCGTGGAAGCCCGCACGCTGCATCGACAACACATGTTGCCCCAACCTTCTGCCTAGGTTTCTAGTTGCAAGTGCAACTGTGATGTTAGATCTGACACCCGACGTGTGTAGGTAGTGTCTACGGAGGCAGTGACCGTAAGCAACGCAACTGCTGAGGAGACCCGTCAATGAAGCAGAGCACGTCAAGCTTACAAGGGAAGAGGCTTGAGTGGGACGAGTGCAGACCTCAGCGTGCGTCAACTCCGCTGGATGACGCTACAGCAACATCCCGTCTCGCCACGGTCATCTTCACACTGCTATACACAAGTAGCTATAGACTACTAAAGCAGAGGATGGGGCAGAAGCATTGTTGATGGAGCATGCGGGCTTCCAAGGTCGTTACTTAGTCTGCTTCCCCTTTAGTCTGCCGCTATAGAGTCTAACTCTGAGTGCTCTGGGTTTGTTACTCAGAAGTATGCGCACAAGTGTTATTGCCAGAAAGCAGCTAAAAACAGAAAGTGACTAATTGGGAATGAAGAATGAGACACAATGGCAGACCCCTCCAAGTTCTAGATCCCCACCCCACCAGCTGTGTTAAGCTTGTTACTCAGCTAACCAGCCAATCAGAAAACAAACCTATTTTCAAGCGAGCAAGGTTTTCTCCGTGAGCCCTGCCAGATGGCCGACAACGGAAAACCCGGCGTCGTCCGTTTTGCCTGAAAACTAGACCATACCATAATGCAAACACTGCAAACGCATTCCTATGGTCAGATACAGCTAGAAAGATAGCAGCAAGGAGTTATGGCTGCCTGAACCCAGGCACTGCCTGCGATACTCCATGGTGCCAAACATTGCCACACTAACATGAGATTTGAACCCTAAGTAGAGCATGACGTTGCAGACGCAATGGTACAGTTAGATCCAGCACTGGGGGCACGCAGACAGCATGTGCGGTGGCAGTGACCGCCGGTGGTCCGACCGCCCAGGAGGCCTGCCGATGGAGCTGAGCACGTCGTCGTGGAGAGGAGGCCCCAGCAGACTGCGTGGAGGCCTCAACGTCTGTCGGCTCCACCGGATGACTCTCTAGCAACGTTGAGTCTCGTCGTCAATCATCTGTACGCTGATGTACAAAAGTCAGGAGGACACTACAGAGCACAATGAGATGCAAAAAAACCATGACTCACAAACGTAGTGCATATGGATGGGCAGTGACACATTCAACAGACAGCCTCCCCCAGGGCACACAGTGATGCAGGCCAGTACAAAAAGTGCAAATCATGGATTCACGCCGACCGAACTGACAGCCTTCTTGAATGAGTCGGGATTTCGTGCTTTGGTCAAGAAGTCAGCCAACTATCGTGTTGTCCAACCCACACAATGCTAACGCTGCCGTCATGCAACAATGAACGCACATAGTGATACTCAACATTGATGTACTTTGTACGTGTGTGATGCACGCTGTCATTGTCAGCGATGGCCATGGCACGCTCATTGTCACAATGCAACGTAATGGATACGACATACTGACGCAACTCGAATAACAGACGACGCAACCACACGCTCTCACATGCGCCTGAACCAAGGGCTACATACTCAACCTCTGCAGTGCTACGTGCAATGCACCCTTGCTTGCAATTGCGCCAGGACAAAGCCGTTCCGCCATTCATAAAGATCCAACCTGTGCGGCTCTTGCAGTCCAAACTGCCAGCCTAGTCCCTGTCAGTGTAGCCCACCGCAACAATTGATGGCTGTCGGCGAAACATGAGACCTTGCCGTGGAGTCGAGACGCAAAGTGCAATACTCGGATCATGACCTCAAAGTGGAGGTGACGCAGCTCCTGAGAGAACTAAGCCATGAGGTTGACGGTGAACGTGATGTTTGAGCGCATCGACGTAGTCAGGAACATCATTGACCCGAGGACTCGCAGATACGTGATCATTTCAACTAGCTCCTCCACAATGGCTGGGTCAGATTTCTTCAACTTCACTTGGCCATCGAGTGACATGAGTGAGGATGCGCTCGGCACGAGGTGCAGATCCTCGGCAAAGCAAGTGGATAGAGTCTGTATATAGGTAACCTGATGGACGTGCAGGATGCCCTGGGAGTGATCATGCTCGAGCTCCATGCCTAGGAAGACTCAGGCAGACCCAAGATCCTTCATCTGGTAGGCAGTGTGCAGCAGGTCCTTGACACACTCGATGGCAGCCACGTCTGGTAACGTAATGAGGAGATCTTCGACGAAGACCAGGAGTGCAGCAAAGGTCTGGCCTCGCGGGGTGATAAATAGTACAGGATCAGCAGTATTGTGTAGGAGGCCACCGCAGAGGAGCGTGCGGCTTATCTCCTGGTTCCAGCACTGAGGCGAGTGCTTCAGGCCATAGAGGACCTTCCGCAACTGCCACACCTTCCCAGTGCCATCGTCAAAGCCTGGAGGCTATACCATGTAGAGCACCTCACCCTCCTACGAGCCATGGAGGAAAGTGTTGCTCACGTCCATCTGATGTAGCTCCCACCCGTGCTAGGCAACCAAATTTAAAAGTGTTCGGCTAGTGGAAAATCGGCAAACTGGGGCGAAGATTTGGTCATAATCAACCGCAGGGACCTGAACAAACCCCTTGGCTGTGGGGCTGGCCTTTCACTTTTCCAAGGACCCCTCCGGCTTCCATTTACGCTGGAAGACCCATTTGGCACCGATGGCCTTCCGACCAGGAGGGAGATCGACAAGGTCATACACGTGGTGTTGCCGGATAGCAGTGAGCTTGTCGGTACACGCAGCATCCCAATGTGCGGCCTCGGGGAAGGCTCGAGCCTCGCGTAGGGTGGGTGGGTCCTTTGGGCGTGCCATGGAGTGGATTGCGAGGGCGTGTGTATCTTAAGCTCTAGGTGGGACGCGTGTGAGTGAACCCGTGAAAGTATGCCGATGCTTTTGATGGAGCACGGTCTAGCCCAGTGCAGACCTCGGTTGGAGGTCTGCAATGATGGGTGAAGTGGTTAGGCCGAGGGCCTTGGTGCCAGGGTCCCCACTAAGTATCGTAGGAGTGGGAAAGACACGTGGGACAACGGGGGGCCAAGGCGTTGTTATGCGTGGTGTGGTAGTCTACGCACTCACGGATGGCCTGGGTCAGAGGCTACTGCCTGGGCCACGCGATTAACGCGGTAGGGCAGTAGATGGCACCGAGTTTGAGATGCTGGCGGGGACAGACAGAGCTGCTGGTACGAACGGACCTGTGGACGCGGACGGGTGCGCCGGCCCGGAAGGACCAGCAGACGCGACTGGAGATGCCGGCCCGAAGGGACCAGCGAACGTGACTGAAGCTGCCAGCCCGGATGGACCAGTGGATGCGGAAGGGTCTGTCGGCTGGAGGGAACAGCGGACGCGACTAGAGCTGTCGACCCGGAGGGACCAGCAGATGCGACTGGAGCTACCTGCCCGGAGGGACCAGTGGATGCGGACGGGTCTGCCAGCCCGGAGGAACCAGCACATGGGACGGGCCTGCCAGTGTGGAGGGGCCAGCGGACGTGGCTGGGGCTGCCGGCCTCGAGGGACCAGCGAGCGTGGCTGGGGCTCCCAAGCTGGAGGGCCGATGGACATGACTTGGGCTACCGGCTCGGAAGGACCATGTGATGTGCCGCCCGGAAGCGGCAGGAAAGGGAACGAACTCACCAATCCCTCCCGTGAAGGGAGGGATATTGACAAGCTGGAGCAAACGAGGTCACGAGGAAAGAGCCCCTCAAAGAAGAGGGCATCGCGGGACTCGATGATGTAGTGTCTGGAGGGACCCCAGAAGCGCCAGGCTTTGGACTGACGGGAGACACCAAGGAAGGTGCAAGGACGCCCACGGGGGGCGAGCTTGCCGCTCTGCTACGGGGCTGGCAGCCACACAATGGCTACACAGCCCTAGACATAAGTCAGACGAAGGTTAGAATGCTGACCGCACCAGTGCTGGTACGGCGTAGACTGGCGGGGAAGGGGTCCTTAGGATATTGGATCCAAGACCCACGTCATGTTGGCCATGGCTTCGAAGTAGAAGCCATCAAAGAGGCCTGATTCAACTCACATGGTACAGACGACATCAGCCATAGTGCGGTTCCACCACTTGGAGACGCCGTTCTGGGCCGGCGTATAAAGTGGCGACGTCACATGGTAGATACCGTGGGAGGCAAGAAAAGTCGTGGTCTCTCCCCTGTACTCGCCACTACGATCGGAGCAAAAGCAGCGGAGAGGCCAAGCACACTCGCGCTTCGCACAGACAAGCCAGCCCCTAATGGTCAAAGTGACATCGCTCTTTTGTCGAAGGAAAAAGACCCAATGGTAGTGAAAGTAGTCATCAGTGAGGTTGAGGACGTAGCGAACATGCTCCTCGATGGACTCAGTAGGGAGAGGACCCATGACATCGGAATGGACGAGGTCCAGAGGGGCGGACACACGAGAGAATAACTGAGGGTAGGTGGACTGGTGCATATTGCCCTGAGCGCAATCAATACACTCTGTGGGGCACGGCCGGGGTAAAGAGTCTAGGTCTAGGCCCTTGGCCGGCTGGGTTCCAAGCATGCTATTGAGGGCAACAGATTGGACATGGCAAAGGCGGCGGTGCAAGAGACGTGTGTGCTACGGTGACATTGTGTTGGTGACAAAGACATGGCCTGTCGGTGCGGATGGGGAGGGGATGAAGGGAGGGGGGGCAGACGAGGGACGTGCCATAGGTTGCCATGGGGGGCGGCGTGCAGAACGACAAGACCGGACGGACACAACAATACAGTGTCAATGCCACACGAGTGCAAAACGTCCATGCTCATGCGGTCAAGGGCAGTGACAGACAAAAGGCTGTGTTCAAGGCCGGGGATGAAGAGGATGTCGGTCACAAAGACATCTTTGGCAGGACCACGAAAACGAACGACGCCGACGCTGCGGACAGGTAACACTTGTCTGGAGCCCATCTAGACACCGGACACATCGCCAACACGACCAAGCACACTGAAGGCAAGAGGCGGTCATGTGATGCGTGGCCTTGGAGTCGATGATCCAGGTCTCGGCAGGGTCTTGGACCGGTGTCGCCAAATCACTAACAGTCACATGGCAGTAAGCAAGAGACGCGGATGCGATGGATAGTGGCACGAACCGAGACTGCCAATCATCGAGCCACGCGACGTCGTCATTGAGAGGGGCAGCGAGCATGGGAGATGATGAGGCGGATGAGGTGTTGGCCTGAGGGTGAGTATGCACCCTGGAGGGTCCCTAGCAGTGGCTGTTTCACACCACCAACTGTTTTTGGAGAGACTGAAACTGTGGAGGCAACTGGTTCCAAGGATGGCCGAAAACTAGTCAGAGAGTGTGGCAATAGTTTTGGCCTCAATTGGATGGGAATTAACACTTGATCAAGGCTCAAAAGCAGTGGCATTTAATAGCCACTGAACTAAGCTTTCCAGAACACCAAAGCATGCCAGATTTGGAGCTTCCTAGCAGATTCTATGGCTTCTAGAGTACTCCTTGGTAGGCTGTCCTTTTCCCACCTAGGAAGGCATCCCTTCCCTCCTCTAGAAGCTTCTGCCCCTTCCTAGATTCCTCAGCTTGCTTCTAGTAGGAGGGAAGGTGTCCAGAAGACCAAGACACCTCTAGATGCCTTGTAGGACAAGTCATCCCTTCTAGAAGATGTGCCACCTTCCTGGACCCTCACCTGGCCTTCTAGAATCTTAAAGAGGAACTCTAGAGAGAGAGAGAGAGAGAGAGAGAGAGAGAGAG